>CM070764.1:7704706-7939222 GCA_036346245.1 Bonia amplexicaulis
ACTTACGATCACACAGACAGAGCGCTACGACCATTGGTCATAGCTAGAAGAATCTACGACCATCGACCACGTCTAGGCATAGCTACGACCATCGACCACATCCAGGCATAGCTACGACCATCGACCACGTCTAGGCATAGCTACGACCATCGACCACGTCCAGGCATAGCTACGACCACCGACCACGCCCAGGCATAGATACGACCATCGACCATGTCCAGGCATAGCTATGACCATCGACCGCAGGCTACGTCAATCACGCGCAGACAAAACTATGACTATCGATCAGCAGAAGCTACGACCATCGAACACTAGTCTATGACTATCACTAAGAGCATCTGGTCGTTACGACTTACGACTATCGAACACAAGCAGCACTACGACTATCGACCACGACCAGGCAGCGCTACGACTATCGACCACGGCCAGTCAGAACTATGACTATGGACCACGTCCAGCCATAGCTACGACCATCGACCATGTCCAGGCATACCTACGACCATCGACCGTAGGCTACGTCGATCACGTGTAGACAAAGCTACGACTATCGACTAGCAGAATCTACGACCATCGATCACTAGTCTATGACTATCACTCAGAGCATCTGGTCGTTACGACTTACGACTATCGAACACAAGCAGCACTATGACTATCGACCATGACCAGGCAGTGCTATGACTATCGACCACGGCCAGTCACAACTACGACTATCAACCACGGCCAGACAAAGCTACGACTATCGACCATGGCCAGGCTGGGCTACAACTATCGACTACGGCCAGTCAGAACTACGACTATCGACCACAGCCAGGAAAAGCTACGACTATCAAGTCATAAGAACTCCTGTCGACCACCATGTCGTAAAGACTCATACCGACCACCAAGTCGTAGAATCGACTGCCGACCACAAAGTCAAATAACCGACTACCGACCATAAAGTCGTAAAATCAACTGTCGACCATAAAATTGTAAAATCGACTGCCGACCACAAAGTCATAAAATCAGCTGTCGACCACATAGTCGTAAACGCCACTGCCGACCACCAAGTCGTAAACCCTATTGCCGACCACCAAGTCGTGAATTCCACTACCGACCACATGGTCGTAAATGCTATTGCCTACGATATGGTCGAAAGGATGATTGTCGATCACAGAGACACACAACAGCGGTCGTAAAAAGCAAGTCGTACAGACACCTATGACCACCAAGTCGTAACGGCACCTATGACCATGAACATAGAGGTCGTAAAGCCAGCAAACTTATGTACATGCTTCAAAAACCAAACTCAGCCTTTACACAAACTCTAAAGCAAAGGTCAATTACTCATCACAACCATGGGGTGACCTCCACATGGTCTCACAATCTCCCCCTTGATTATGTTGACAAACACAGAAAAGGCATGAAGATGAGTTTGTTTTTGGAAAGAGGAGCAAGAAGTTGCAAAAACCACACATGGTCTAAAAGAAGTGAAATGGAAACTTATGACCATGTTGGCAAAGAGTGAACTTGGAGCAATCAACCAGAAAGAGCAAGTTTTCTACAATAGCGAAGAGCAAGTTTTCTACAAAAACTCGAGATCACACCTAAAAGTCCAATCTTGCTCATGGTCTCCAAAGAAAAGAGCAATTGCTTATCATGACCATTTTCAAAGCAACATGACCAAGCATTCTCCCCCTTTAATGCCTTTTACACACTTAATGCCTTTTTCTCTATCATTCTCCCCCTTTTGGCAATAGAGTTATCAAGATGCATGGAAGAAAATAGAGCATAAGTGAAATGGAATGACTGGAATTTATTCATTGCAAGCATTAGGAGCCATAAAGATTATCCAAGATGATTTTCGAAGTATTACACCAAGCAATGATAGAAGAAAGTGTTATCTAGATCATGACAAACCATGTAAGAAGTGAGTGAACTCAACCTAGTAAGAAGATAAGCAACTAATAAACAACAACCTAGGATCATCAGATGAGAGAAAGAAATCTAAGCAACTGAGAAAGAGAACCACTCTAGTCTATGTTAGAAAGACCAACCCAAATGCACCCAAAGAAATGCAATAGAATGAAACAGAAGCATATAATACATAAAGTACATGGTGCTCCCCTCAAATTGAGCTATAAGGATAGACCACCACAAGCTCTCCCCGCAATCAGTGAGAAGACATCATCCATGGCTCAGTACTAGGGTAAATAAGAGCAGATTTAGGAACCCAGTATTGAGTCACACGATGAACAGAGAGAGCAGTCACAACCGACTAACCTCTAGCTACCCTGTGCTCTCTGTCTCTCACGGAACTAGAAGTTCTGAGTGTAGACCTGAAGCCTCTACTGGATCGGACCACTATTGAAGAGTGGGCCTGACCAACAGCAGCAGACTGATCACGTCGTGGATAGCTATCTTGATGAAGAAAACGAGATCTATCCTCAGGACGGCGGATACTATGACCAGAGACAACTCGAGGACAAAAAATAGAAGGAGCAGAAAAATCAAGTCCTCGATGTTGCCTAAATAACTCAAAAGAGTTTGCTATGACTCTGGACCTCGTGTTGATCTTAGGTGCACTTTGAGTCTAGGGCTGACCCTGAATACGCCTAAGAGCATGAACACGGTCTCTTCGCGCGATCTTGGCACACTTAAAACACCTCTTAATACCATGTCCATCCTTCTGATATATGGTACAATGATACTTCACCTTCTGGGAGGTTGAAGCAGCATGATGAGGCTTCACCTTCTGAGAGGTCGAAATAACAGGTGGTACACCCTTACTGTCAGAAATCCCCTGGACAAAGTCCGCAGATTTAAACTCAATTTTCTGGGATTCGGGCGTAACCCCATCACACCTACTACTATAGGTCTAACAACCGTAGGTGGATGTTTCCTCACATCCTCTAGGGAATCATATTCTAGACCATGATTGAACTTGCAAATCTTGGATTTGTCTAGAATAATATTCAGTTTTTTCTTGTCTCCAACAAATCTTTCAAGAGTATTCATGAGGTACTACACTCCCGAAAAAGAGAGGCGTATGAAGAACAGGGAGGAGAGGATGAGGAACTAAAAGTCTCTACCATATCCTCAGATTTCTCCCCTACTTTAGCACAGCAGGCAGATTGTGACTTTTCTAGCAAATCCTTAGTTAGTTTCACACATTTATCATCCAATGCAATCAATTCAGATTTTAGTTTTTCACAATTATTGCATGGTGAGCTAACAGAAGCCTTAAATGCATATTGAGTTATTTTCTTGTTGTGATCACACATGTCTTGAAATTGTTTAGAAACAGATTCAAGTTTAGTAGTTAATTTAGGGTAGTTGGCACAAGAAGCAACAGACTCAAGCAAAGCAGCTTATATTTTAGCAATTTTACGATCTGCCTTCTTTAAGTTAATCTTCAGGTTATTGCAATTTTCATAAGTTTCAGGCAGATCAAGAAGCATGGTATATAGACCTTTAAAAGCATTATCCTTATCCTCACATGAGATGCACAATGTAGCTCAATAGAATCAGATGACAAGGAATCAACTCTAGTCATCTCTAGCTTATCTAACATACTAACATTCTCCACCTTAAGAAAATTAAGCTCAGAGATCACACTATCATGAGAGGTCCTTAGCTTCTCTATATCTTCCAGCAAAGAAGTACAAACATCGCAATCATCACAAGAGGAAGCAAATTTAAGTGAAGTAAGCTCACGTGACAAGCTCTCTACCTCCTTCTCTAACTCACCACACTTAACTCTAGATCTAGCATAAAATTTTCCTAATTTGAGAAAAGCATCATTGAGCTGGTCGTAGAAGGGGCATACCTCATCGGAGTCGTTGTAGAGGTCATTATCGCTGATGCCATTCTCATCAGCCATGAAGTACATGTCGATGAAGTTGTCACCGTCCTTGGTGTCCTTGTGCCGATCATCCTCGCTGTCATCGTTGCTCCAGCCCTCCATGTTGCTGAAGTCGAAATTGTCGAGGGCGGTGAGGACACGGTGGAAGAGCTTTTTGGCTTTGCAAAGATTGCGATACTTCTTTTCTTTGCCTTGATCATGAACTAGGGGCTTCTTGTTGTGGTTGTTGCTGATGTAGTCGTTCCTGCTCACTCTGCCGTAGTCGTTCTTGCCCTCCTCTAGCTTAGGGTAGTTTGCTCGAATGTGGTTGGGGCCACCACACTCAAAGCAAAACACTGGCCCACCCCTCTTTCTCTCCCTAACTCTCTTGTACGCGTGTGAGAATTTCCTGGCTAAAAGGGCTAGCTCACTCTCTAGAAACTGATCAAATTAATCATCACTCATTTCACATAAATAAGCCAAAGAGAAACCACAAGCACCATCTGAAGATGCTCCAGAAGCAGAACTGGGATCGGTGACCAAACCCAGCGATTGTGATTTTGACTTGTGAGAGACAATGTCAATCTCGTGAGTCTTGAGGCATGAATACAATGCATCAAGAGTCAAAGTAGATAGGTCAGTCATATCCTTGATGGTGGTCACTTTCATCTCCCATACTCTCAGGTCCAAGGCAGAAAGCATTTGACAAGCATTGTCCGAGTCTGGGTATGTAAGACTAACAGCTTGGAGATTGCTCAAAATCTTGTGAAATCTGGCAAAGCACTCATCCAGGGACTCACAAGTGAGCATCTTAAACTTGTTGTATTCTCACTTGTATTGGTCCTGTCGAACAGTTTTAATTTGGGTGGTGCCCTCATGGTATGCATCGAGAGTCACCCAAACATCATAGGCAGAGATGCGATCAAACTCATTTCTGCTAAGACCTTGGATAATGATGTTCCTTGCTTAGCATTTACCTCCACATCTGGCATATTCATCGCTGTGATGTGCTCATCGGCAGGAACAACAAATCGAGTCTTAACTTTTCTCCAGATCGCATAGCCTTGAGCCTGAATGTAAGACTCCATCCTACTCTTCCAAAAGGGATAGGCAACCCCATCGAAGATAGGAGGCTTGGTGGAATACATGTCTGTTGCCATGGCTGCAAAGACCAGTTAAGATCTATTAAAAAGAGCTAACTGGGCTCCAATACCAATTGTAGGACTGGACAGGCAACAGAGGGGGTGAATGGTGCCTCCAAAATCTCCCCAAGTATCCACTTTACCCTTTTTCTCTAATAGCTATAGAGCTATGAAGGCCAGCGTTGAATGCTCACTAGAAAACCAGGAAGATAGAATGAACAGAGCAAGAGAGTCGAGTTCTGTGAATGTGGTCGAAGCTTACAACGTGGTCATAAGTCTTAACGTGGTCAAAACTTACAACGTGGTCACAAGTCTCAACAACGTGGTCGAAACCACTCTGCAACTAGAAGATCAACGAGGACGAAAGCAATCGACACCCGAGGACTAACAGGACTGAACGTGGTCGTAACGCTATAAAAAAACAGAGGAGGGTCAGTGAGACGCACGACCAAAGGCCAAGATTCCCGATAACTTTCGATTTAAAGATCAATTGACCAAGAGACTTTGCACAGAAGAAGGTGGGGATCCCAAAAGGTTGCTCTGATCTTTAATTGAAAACTTATCAAGAAAACAGAGATCTTTCTGTGATTTCAACAGAAGTGCTTAAAACCGAGTCTGAGAAGAAAAGAAGATAATCAGACCATGCAAGTGGGAATAGAAAGTCCAAGATGGCTTTGAGTATGATTTTCCAACACCAGGCAAGTCAGATCATCCACAAATCAACCGAAAGCAGAACTCTCAGATCAAGAAAGTGAAGAGCCAACTGAAGAATAGAGAGATAAAAACGCAATGACCCAAGCCAACTCAACACCAATCAGGCAACAAAACACAAATAGAAGATCAAAGATAGATGTATTGCTCTCATAATTGGTTTCACAGCTACTCCCCTTGGGAGTACCAAGCTCTAACCGTAGAGCCACCACACACTCTCTAACCTAAGAACCATGGAGGGAGGAAGAGCTACCTACCACCAGACCTACTCACGGTCTGTCTCAAGCCTAAACTAACTCTTGCCTCCACTCCCCTTTTTATAGGCTCACAAACGAACCCTAAACCTAATGGATCCAACCACTTGTCCAAACCGGAGATAACCCGTTAACCCCACCTAACACCGGATTTTACTCACTCACGCTTCTGAAAGCAACTTACATGTGGCCCCAATGACTTTTCATCAAGCCTCTCACGCGTCCAGATCCCACTGAACCGTCCTCGCTTGCAAACGACCCAAGTCACTTGGCGCACCACATCCTTTTCCTCGCGCATGACGGCACCCAGCATCCTTGACCGTCTGGACCTCGACTCCTCCTTGAGCCTAGTCCTGGTCTACCTCGCCATTGCCCGTCATGTCCGTTTCCGGTAGCTCCTGTTCCTCATCGTCCCAGCTTGCAACCACCTCACCAACCTCGATCATCTTCGGCGTCTCCCTGACCATTCTGGACCTCAACACCTCCTTGTACCTAGTCCTGGTCCTTCCATGCCTCACCATGACCTAGCTTCGAAGTCCTGCAACCAACACAAACAAGCAAACCATCATATAACACCGCACAATACACAAGAATCATCAATTTGCATAATCAGAATGTATCCAAGTGAACAATCTCAGCAAACACTGGTCTAAAACAACTTACGAGTACTCTAAAGCACAAGGCAAGATGTACTCCTAGCCCATGAGGTCCTACCACCAGTCTACGACCACTCAGCAAGTCGTTACGACCATCACACATGTCGCTACAACCATGAAAACAGATGCTATGACCACGTAGCAATCGCTACGACTTTAACGCACCTGGTCGCTACGACTTACGATCACACAGACTGAACGCTACAACCTTTGCTCATAGCTAGAAGAATCTACGACCATCGACTACGTTCAGGCATAGCTACGACCATCGACCATGTCCAGGCATTGCTACGATCATCGAGCACGTCCAAGCATAGCTACGACCATCGACCATGTCCAGGCATAGTTACGACCATCGACCACGTCCAGCATAGCTACGACTATCGACCTTGTCCAGGCATAGCTATGACCATCGACCGCAGGCTACGACAATCGGTCATGCGCAGACAAAACTATGACTATCGACAAGCAGAAGCTACGACCATCGATCACTAGTTTACGGCTATCACTCAGAGCATCTAGTCATTACGACTTACGACTATCGAACACAAGCAGCGCTACGACTATCAACCATGGCTAGATGAAGCTACGATTATCGACCATGGCCAGACGAAACTGCGACTATTGACCACAGCCAGACCGAGCTACGACTATCGACCACAACCAGTCAGAACTATGACTATCGATCACAGCCAGGCAGTACTACGGCTATCAAGTCGTAAGAACTCCTACCGACCACCAAGTTGTAAAAACTCCTGCCGACCACAAAGTCGTAGAACCGACCGCCGACCACAAAGTCGTAGAATCGACTACCGACCACAAAGTCATAAAATCGACTGCTGACCACAAAGTCGTAAAATCGGCTGTCGACTACATAGTCGTAAACGCCATCGCCGACCACCAAGTCTTAAACCCTACTACCAACCACCAAGTCGTGAATTCCACTGCCGACCACATGGTCGTAAATGCTATTGCCTACCATATGGTCGAAAGGATGACTGCCGATCACAGAGACACACCACAGCAGTCGTAAAGAGTAACTCGTAAAGACACCTACGACCACCAAGTCATAACGGCAATTACGACCATCAAGTCGTAACAGCACCTACGACCACAAACACAGAGGTCGTAATGCTAGTAAACTTCTGCACAGGCTTCAAAAACCAAACTGAGAGACCATGTGGAGGTGCTCCCATGTTTGTGATGAGTAATTGACACGTGTTCTGAAAGTTTGAGTTTGATTTGAGCGGTTCGTGCGTGAGTTTGAGTTTGATGTGTTTTGTCTGTGATGGCTGCGGGACTTTGAGCGGAGTCGTGGCGAGGCACGGAATGACCGGACTAGGCACAGGCGGTGCTGAGGTTGGAGCAGTCGAGATGTGTCGAAGACGGCGAGACTCGAAGTGGTTACGAGGCTTGGACGGCAAGAAACGAGGAAGCTTCCCGGAAGGTGCAGCAATGGCATTGTGGTAAATGCGCAAGGCTGCAAAAGCGGAAGCAGAAGTGGATTCGGTTCGAGTTAGTGGAAAAAGAACAGAAGTTGTTGGCACTAATGGGTAAAGTGTGTTTGTTAACCCATTAGTGGAGACTATAAAAGGAGAGGGGTAGCATGAAAGCAAAGTAGTAGCTAGGGTTTTACTTTGTGCTTTCTCTTCTTTCTTCTTTCTGTTGTGTAGTAGTTGAGAAGAGCAGAGGGTCTGCTTTCTTTTTATCTCTGTGAGCAGAGGGTTGGAGATGGGTGGCTAAGTTCTTGCCCCCTCTTTTCTTGTGTGTGTTCATCTCAGGATGGAGATGGATTGAGTTGGGTGTAGCAAGAATCTTTGTAATCATTCATCTCTCGAAATCCAACTGAGAAATCTTGTTTCTAAGAAGTTTGTGTTTTCCAGTTGCATTCTGTTCTTCGTTGCTTTCTCAAGTTCTTGCTTGATTTTGATGATTTCTTGATCTTCCAGCTATTGAATCTTTATGCTTTGAACTAGGAAGTTCCTCGAGATCACTTAAACATTCTATTTTCGAAAATAGAAGGAAGAATCAAGACGGGTTTTTCTCTCTCAAATCTGGCGCACGATTTGCCCTGTTCGTGCTGTTTTTAGGGTTAGAAGTCAAGGGTTGTGTGCCCCTTTGATTTTCTAGAGGAAACTTGAAGTTGGCGTTTGGTTATACCTTCAGTGATTATTTTCTTGCTAACTCCAAAGTTTCTTGAGCCAAGAATCCAAGAATCATGAGTATTTTGGATTTTGGTCACCATCTGCTGCATCCTTCAGTAAAATCTGAATTTTCTCTGTTTATTTTTGTCTGATTTCTCTTCTCCATGAGGTCAATATGCTGTTTAGGATGATGTCCTGTTCAATTGACCCAAGAAGAGCAGCAAAACGTGGTGAATTTCTTGATTTTCAGCAAGCTCTGTAGTTTCTATTCTTCAGTCTGTGGGTTACGGTACTACCACTTTTTCAACGTCGGTACTACCTCCCGACGGTACTACCGCTCAGTGACTGAGTTCATAGTCGGTACTACCGCTCGGCTAAACGGTACTATCGCTAAGAGGTACTACCGTTCCTCATAACGGTACTACCGCTTGAGGTTAGACCAAGTCTGAATCTGCTTTTTCTGGATTGTCTCTCTCTGGCCTTCTTTGCTGATCTTCTTGATAGTTCCCAGTGAATGTTTACCTTCTGTCTTCATAGCTTCTATAGCTATTGGAGAAGAAGCATATGTGTGGATACTTGTGGCGGATTTGAAGGCACCATTCACCCCCCCTCTGTTGCTATTTCGGTCCTACACAAACTCAGTCTTTATACAAACTCTAAAGCAGAGGTCAATTACTCATTATAACTATGGGGTGACTTTCACATGGTCACACACACACACACACACACACATATATATATATATATATATATATATATATATATATATATATATATATATATATATATATATATATATATATATATATATATATATATATATATATATCGGAGGGTATGTACGTGTAGTATACAAGTATTTAAGACCATCTAGGTGGTATGAACAATTTTTGAAGTGGTATGTATATTTTTTCGACTACTCCTTTTTATGCGCGTATATAAGGGTATTTACAAAATACGCTAAAAACTATGAACTCCTTTACAAGTTTTTCGTGTGGTTCACATTGGAGTATCTTATAATTAGTATACAAATGTACCTAAAGTGATAAAGGAGTATTTTAAGTTTGTTTAGGTGGTATATTAGAGGTGGGTGTAACTACACCCGGGTGTAGAAGGTATTTTTCCTATATATATATATATATATATATATATATATATATATATATATATATATATATATATATATATATATATATATATATATAGTGTGTATAATATTAGTCAACTTTGCTCATTGAACTGTTACTAACAAAAAGAGTGGCCCAAAGCTGTTAGCAGATTTCAATGCATATACATAGGTCTAATTCTTTTTAGCTTATGATTTATAACTTTCTTTGAACAAATATAACGGCTTCTTTGCATCGTTTTGAAGCGGTTTATTGAGATAGTCTTTTCAAAATAGTTTATCGGCTTATTCACATTCGGTTCGGTCACACAAGCGTTCACGTTAAACCCAAAAACTATCAGCCGTAGCCGAAAAGAACGTACCATAATGCCTATAATATTACCCAACCAGTGATTATGGGATTTTCAGTTTAGCCCTCAAACTTACGTGGTTGTCTTAAACCCGTACCTGTTTGGATTGAGTGTTTTTGTTGTACAAATAGCATCTAGTTATAAAACGTTTTTCAACCTTTTTCTCTTGCACTTTTTTCATTTCCACTTGTATGATGAGAAGTAGATGGTGGAATAAATGTTTTTTTAAACAAAATTGGTGAAAGAAGCTTATGTGCATATACTACAAATATAATTAATAGTTTAAAATAGACGAATAAATTAAAGGTCTAATTTGATCTCCTTAATTGATTTATTTTGCCTGGAAAAATACAAATACTAGAATACGATAAGTGCCTATTTTCGTAAGCAAAGAAAAATGTATGCAAAACAAAGCTAGCTAAATATGACTACTCGAAATTCTCACGTTTAACATTGGAAGATACCAAATTGGTGCAATTCAGTCATCCCCGTAGGTCCGTATATTGACCCAGCTAAACTGGCCTTGAGTAATAATGGACCGTAAAGGCCAGCGTTATAACAGCCACAAAGTTTGCTGAACTTACATGATCTAACATGCGCAATCGTGAAACTCATTTTGGTTTAGGTTCTAGATCGATGAGAAATCAATTTACAGTCCTCCATTTTTACAATTGAGACCTTATAGGTAAGTCGATGTGAAATCAATTTACGGTCCTCCATTTTTACAACTGAGTCCTTGTAGTTTTCTACATTCACCAAGCCATCCCCCAGTCCAAATATTTTCTGGGTCCGCTACCGAAACGATACTTATGTGCAATCATGCAAAACGAAAAAAAAACATCGGGTTCGGCACCAAAGTAGAGATGATTATATACTCTCCCAAATAGTGAATTGCACAAATGTTAAAGCACTTTCAAGGATGAATCGAAGCTACTTATCTCTTGATTAGTGCTTTAAGATTTATGCATGTCTATAACAGTGAAAAGTATAAATGCACTACTCAACTATAAAGTATTATAGCACCAAGCTCAAAATTATATTTTGTTAAAGGAAATAGTAGCTTTTGCCTTTTTGTATTTTTCCTTTTCTTTTTGATTCAACAACTGTTAGAGCATTCTCACTTTTATATATTCGAAAATAGATATAACTTGAAGTTGATAATTAATACTAACGTGTACTAAACTCAGAATTACAGTCACAATTTATTTTAAAATATTTCATGTCGATTTGATGCCTAGTATATTAACATAAAAAACCATGATCAAATCTTGTATTCGAGACTATTAAAAAAGTCTTGCATTGGAAGATTATAAAAAGTCAGAAACAGCTTTTATTCAGAGACAGATGACTATATAATTTACACAGTCGCCAACACAGCACGATTGTTCAAAAGAAGACCACCAACGCAATTTTACCAATTTCCATTGTAAGTTTCTGCATCTAAACTATCGTTATTTTCTATACACGTCAGTAAATTGGCCAGTCGTGAAGCCAAGCCGAAAGAATCGCAACACGAAAAGATGGAAATTGGAAGTCAGTCCATGGCGGCGACGGCGTTGAAATGACAAGGCGTATCACCGCGCCGCGCATCCTCCTGGGGTCCCCAGCCCGAGCCAACACTCCGCCTCCGCGACCTTCTCCTCCTTCCTCTTCTTGGCTGCCGCCGCCGGTGACGACGGCCGGCCGGCGTAGGGTGCCCGCGCACCGAGCCTTTCCCGCCTCTTCTCCATAAACCGCTGGAGCGACGCCTTCCTCGCCACGGGCAGGTCGGCGAACCCACCGCCTGCCACGTCCTGCCCGGCGGAGCCGGCGACACGCACCAGCTCGGCCGCCCTGTCGACCGGGAAGTCGTCGAACACCAGCACCCGCCCGCCGTACATGATCGTCAACTGGGCCTGGGCCTGCACCTGCCCGTTCCCGCCCGTCGGCGTCGCCTCGGCCTCTTCTCCGACGTCGGCGCCCGGCATGAGAAGCATCGTGGATGCCGCCGTCGCCGCCGCTGGACGAGCTGCCGCCATCTTCCCGGCCACCTCGGCCTTGACGCAGCGGCTTAGCACGCCGCACGCCACGGCGAACCGCCGCCGGCTTCCGCTATCCGCCGCTGCCATCGCGCTGGAACAAGCCACTAAATTTCTTGCGTTCCGACGGGGTATCTCTCAGTCTGCGCACGCACGTTGGTCTTTGCTGTCCGTTCGGCTGGACGGTCGTCGCGGTCGGGCTTTATATAGGCTACGATCGACGGGAGTAGAGGCGAAGGCAAAGCGAGCGTCTGCGTGTCCTCGTGGGGCCAAAGCGCGGCTGGGGTTGGGCTCGGCACGAAGAAAACGTGGGATATGGATGCGCTCGCGAGGCGACAGCGGTGGAGGCGGCCGCACGTTGGTTTGGTTGGACAGCGCGCGGCAGCGGCGTGTTTTACGGTCACACGCACAAGGCCGAGATGATTGATGCGCTGTTGGGGCCGCGTGGACGTCGTGTCGCGCTCCTCCGGTTTTGTTTAGCCGAGCGGTGGGCGGTGGGGCAAGCGCGGCTCCTTGGTTCGGCGGAGAAAAAACGTGGGCGTTTTTAGTTGCGGAAGCGGATTGAATAGATGAATAGTTTCAAATACGGATACAAATCTATATTTTTAAAATAAATATAAATTTAAATTTGAACATTCTTAAATATGGATAGAATATTCTCGAATACGAATACGAATTTTCTCGGATACGAATATCGGATAAAACGGATTCTTAGCGGCTTTGCCGATTTTTCACCGGTTTTTTACCGGATATCGGTTTTAAACCACCTAAATTCAAATTTTGAATTACAAAATTTGTACGGAAATTTCATGAGTTCTAGAAATGGATCGAATAGTCTCGAATACGAATACATATACGAATATTCTTGAATACGAATACGAATATTCTTAAATATGGATATGAATATTCTCGAATACGAATACGAATATTTTTGAATACAGATCTTACTTATTATATTCATATTTTCTCAAATACAAATATCAGATAAAATAAATTATCTGTTACCGTTTTGGCCGTGCGCGCGGGGCATTTCGGCTGGATTCGGTGGTCCGCTTGTGCACACCGCACGGCTATCCGTTTTCGGCGCGGCACCCCTCGATTGGCGGGTGTTTTCTTGGCGAGCTTTTTTGCCAGCCTCACCCATAAAGCACAAGTTGAGACTGGGGAAGTGCGTGGTGGATGTTGTTGAATCTTACAAACTGCAGACTGACTTTTTTCAGACTAACCTCTTTATTTTGATTCAAGTATTTCGGTAAGCCTGTTAATCAGTTTTACATCCACGTATATAGAGATCTATCGTCAGTCAGATCAAAACACCACTTGACTGTTAATCATACAGAAAATACTATATCAACCTTAAGAGCCGAAAAAGGCAGTGACTAGTAGTTACTAAGGGCTTGTTTATTGGCTTTGGTTTCTGCTTTCAAAAGCCAAAGTCAATACGAATGTCTCAACTTCTATAAGTCGTTTCTATTAGCCACTACACTACTATTCATTAGCTGCTATTTTGTGCTTTCACATGCTGTAACGCACTTTATATTTTATTATGTATGTCACAATTTCATAAGTCGGATGGCTGTCTGAATGTTATAGTGCTTTTCGTTAACCATCATTCTTACATAATGCATTACTATTCATCAACAATAGCTAACAATTAAACCATCAGCAAAATTCAATACGAACATGCTCTAAGTACTACAGCTAAGGTGTGAGCAGGGGCAAATTTAGGCCCCTAGCAGAGCGGTCTTCAGCATGGGGCGTGTGAATGTTATTAGTATACTAGTTACATACCCGTGCGTTACGACGGATAAAAAGAATCCTACTATTCTAACATATCGAGCCACCGTGACCATACTTGGCCAACACCATGCCCTCGGCTCCGCCACAGTGCCCAGCGAAGCTCCTCTGTAGCTCAAGTCATTATTAGGATATAAACAATCATACTACACTACCATATAAAGCCCTCATTGTTAGGATCCTCCTGCAATACACCATCACACCATCGAGTATTACAAAGAATCTCAAAAGTATATAAATTATCTTTGATAAGTAACTTAAACACATAATTTCAATACTTGTTAAAGAAGACTACACTCCAATAGATAATGTGTGAACGTGCCAGAAAATATATACATTATTCGATGCCCCTATTATATGGTAATACAAAGATTGACTTACCTGTAATTTGGGATGCTCATTAACAAAAACATCTATGCATGCAAAATTAAGATTGTCCAAACCATTGAAATGCTTGGCCAACTTCTCAATATTTTTACCTATCGCTTCACAGTCAACACACCATGGTGCATAAACCTTTGTTTTCTCAAGGTAAAAAAGGAGCATAAGATCTTGGAATGCACAAAAATTTTGAAAATGAGAAAGGATGAGAATTGGAGCATAAAAGATATCAAAAAATTGAGAAAAAACAAATACCTCAAGGAAGACATTTTCAGGACTTTCTAGGATAGCAAAATCGAATGCACGCCCAACAACCTTTTCAACAAGTCCCTTCTACAAAACATTCGGTCAAACACATTGATTACACAATTTCAGCACGAAAGAACCTTTCTTTCTGTATGGCAAACAGTAACTACATATTTGGATGAATTAGATGAATTTGGTAATCTCCTTTTAAAACATGGCAACAGTTAATCCAAACCACACATGGGCCTGTTTAGATATAATAGAATTGAGTTTATAAAACCTACTACGAGCTAAACTAGGGGAGAATGAACTAGAAAGAATATATGCGGAAGTTACTATTTTATCGAATAGGATCGGTTGCTCCCAACATGCTATAGTGGATTTAATTTCCAAATTACCAAAAAAAGACACTATCTGGATAAGTAGCACTTTCAGAAGCTTGGAAAAGCCAGGCTAAATCATGATGTGCTCTCTGGGAAAAGCAACTCCTATGATTTAAGAAACCGCCCCATGGTTCGCTGATAATGGGAAAAATACCTCCTACTATATCAACTAAATAAGTCATCCCAATATGAGATGTAAGTGATAGTTGTTCAACTAACAAAGTGTGTTTCTGTTATCTCTGTGACAATGAAGCGGTTTCAGACATTAGCTAAAGACATGGATCATCAATTAAAGGCTTAAACACAAGAAAGGAAACTTGCCTTACTTCTGTGAGTCAATAATGGACAAGCGTGCCACTATAAGTTCACAGTACAATTAAGTCATATGCTTGCATGAACTTCTCTTCCTTTATGACATGTTCAACCTGCTGAAAGAAAAAAAATAGAGCAAAAATAAAATAAATAAGCCTCTTGGTGACAAAGTGCCATTAAGACACATTAGGACTGTTTGAGTGTAATTTTCATCAAAAGTCACAAGGAACTGGTCATTTTATAGTTTATAACCCAACAGAGATACCTACCAGAATAGTAGTATATCAAGACGCTTGTGTACAACCAGACACACTTGAGCACAAACATTTGCAATGATAGTCATATTGGCCATGTATCGACCAAGGGACAAAGTCACACACCTCCATCACATAAGAATACAATGCTCCCATGGAACATCAGAGTTCAACAGAGAAGATAATATGCGTATGTTCACGAGCAAAAGCGTGCATCCTCAGAAAGTGACCGCATTGAATGAATGGTATCGACACTAAAACTAGGCTGCCATTGCGGTTACAAGCATATAGTCCAACAGACCCAAGGAACACATATAGTATTTATCTCTAATAAGTAATAGGTCATTTATAGTTGTTCCAGTTCAGAATATAGTAAGGTGTCAGCATATCCAACAATTGGTAACCAATAACCATCACCTATCTCAAGCGGCAAGCTGATCTGATTACCTTTCAAATTATAGCCAATTCACCCATTTTCACGTATAAAAGATTACATTACACTACAATTGAACAAGTACCGAGTATTCCGTTTGAAGCCAGAATGTTTCCAGCCTTCGTGTCCAAGTAAACTAAGTACCCAATTCTATGGTCAATCCAATCCTACTATCAATCGGGTGGACTATACCATCACACACTATTTCTAGCCCATGGAGTCAAACAATGGTGAGATGAAATGAAATAGGATGAAATGAAATAAACCCATGGGAGTGAGGGAGGAGATAGTCAAGCGTGGGGAGCCGGATGTACCCTGTTGCGTGGTCTGGTCCTGGTTGGCGTCGAGCAGCTATGTGACCTCGTGGTGTACCTAGCGCACCTGCACCTCCTTTCGGTTTCGCAGCAGCTTGGTCCGCACCATCGCCATCCACAGCGTCGTCTTTCTGCAACATCACAAAAGCAAACATTTTCCCTTCTTCACCTCTCCACTAGGGTAAAAAAAGGGAAAACACATTCAAAATGATCTCGAAACTGGTGGCGACCGAGCGACTGACCACTTGTTGGGCTTGAAACCCTTGTGTAGGACACTGGACAGCTTTCCCTTGCTTTGAGCATTACCGCCGTCGCCTCCTCCCCCTCCTCCTCATTTTCTAACTACACATCGTACTTAGCTATATAAACATTCATCAAAGCATATTAGTGCACTACAGAGGGAACCTTAACACATGTGAAGAAGTAAACCTAATGAATTTTCACAAATCCATAATATGGTGCAATTGTGCAATTAAACGATAGAGGTGCATGGTTTTAGACTTTTAGTTCAACATATACAGCATTATCCAACGGGGTCAGTTTAAGGGCATCCATATTTATTTACTCTAAAGTCTAAACATTTAGCATTTAGGCACTTTCGCGGTAGAAATTATCATCTTCCTTTCAATGCGCTACTTATGGAATACTGACTGGATTCATATTCAGATAGTGGCAAATCTCATGGCAAATTGAACCAAAAAATGTCTCTAATTGAACAATGGCATCAAGCTATAAATGCTTAAAAAACTAAGTGATGTAGAAATACTTACTACATGCTCAAGCTTTGCTTTGAAACATTTTGCAAACAGAAGATATTATGTCACATTGTGCAGAGAAATAGAAGGGCACACTTACAAGACTAATTCAATTGTTGGCTTCATGTATATTGGCCCCTGATCTCAGATATTGAGTAACACATCGCTAAGTTAAAAATAGAATTGAACTAAGTTAAAAATAGAATTGTTAATTACCTCAGTAGGGTGAACATGCAAATGAGATTATAATTGCAACCACCAATCCATTGATCTATATTACAGTAAAGCAATTAGGTGATTCCCTGTTGCCTATTTTGCTCCAATGGCAGGAACAAATCACTTGAAATCAAGAAATCATTTCCTAGGCAATGGACAAAGATTAATATAGGCAAAATGAAAAAACTAGGGGTTTCCCATGAACACAGCCTGATCCTCCCTAACACCAATAATCTCCCCAAATCGAGATCGTACAATATGAAGCCCCTAAATTCACAGAAGAATGTTCAAAGGGCATATGTAAGATGGGGCATATGAGCAATTACATGGAACTTAGTCCCAAATGATTGAAACCACAAGTAAGATGGGGGAAAATGATCAATTTTTCCTAAGAATTAAAAAGAAAGAGAAGAAGTAGAGCAGAAGAGAAAAAACTTCTGTTGCTTCTATTGTTGTTGTTGCATGCTTTCACCACTTCATTAGCCATGCACCACCACCACAAGAAACTTCTGTTTCTACCAGAAGCCGCCCCCATCCCTAGAATTCGTCATAGTTGTTAAAGAGAACGATTGCCTCTAGTTCAATAATTCAATACTAAGAGAGCAAATTACAAATTAACAAAATTTCTAATCTAGTTTAGTTTCCAAATTCTAAGTGTGTTTTGGGATTTCCAATTACATCAAGAGAATCGAACTTGAGACATACAATCTAGGTCAATTGAACAAAAATACTAAAATAGGGATTTTAGGATATGGGAATCACTCCCGGCTCCTTGCTGCTCAACTTTGGTTGCAACTCCTCTCCACTCGTTGGAAGCCTACTCACCCAGTAATCGACGGTGATGTCTAAATGCCGCAGCCACCAATCAACCACCCACTTCCTCTACCGCAGGGCTTGACCTCGCCGACACCACTCGAGGGGGGCGCAGCCACACCTCTTGTCATCCCGTGTCATTCAACACAGGACCCGCGATGTCGCGCGCGCGTGTGTGTACATACATATGTATATATGGTATATATGCACATACATACATATATGTATGTATGTATGTATATACGTATGTATGTATGTACGTATGTACGTACGTACGTATGTATGTATGTATGTATGTATGTGCCTATGCATGTATGTTTGTATTTGTGTACATATATGTGTGTGTGTATGTATATACATATATGTTTGTATTAGTAGTATTTTATTGTCATTATTAATTTTCGCATTAATATTTTGTCTATCCCATTTATCGGAAGGTATGTCTTTACCACAACTTCTTGAAGAGTTCTACGATGAGCATCACTGGTGCCAGTTGTGGATCACAGCCGACGCAGATGGCCCTGCACCCTTCAAGCTGCGGGAAGGGAGGGATGATTGGGATCTAGACGATCACTATGTCCCAATCCTGCGGGACACAGGCTTATTGCCCTTTGCGACACTAGTCTCCATTAGATGCCAGTTCACCCTAAACGGTAGCTGCTCTCAGCGCTGGTGGACAGGTGGAGGCTCGAGACACACACATTCCACTTTTGGTGGGGTGACAAGACGATCACTCTGCAGGACGTCTCATTCTTGACCGGTCTCCCTCTCTAGGGTGACACACTTATTCCAACCCTCCACCGACAGACTGGAGGGACAAACTACCATATAGGTTCGGCCTGGCTATCCAAGAGGGTGCTCGTGGCATCCCCACACTTGTTGAAGCATTTCAGTGTATGCCCGCAGGATGCACCGGACGAGGTCATCAGGACGCACCTCGTCTCGTACCTTGTTCAGCTCTTTGGTTGGAGCATGTTTCCATCCACACACAGCAATATTTGCAACCACGAGTTCATTCGCCTCGCCAAGTCTTTGGCTGATGCGGTGGTTGGGGCGATACCTCATTTACAGCTGGGGATCAGTCATCCTATGCGCCACACATCGGGGTTTGTGATGCTTGCCAGCGCGGCACTGGTGGTACCCCCAACCTGGCCATCTGCTACGTGCTCCAATAGTATGGAGTTGGGAGCACTTCCTTTTCGAGCGTTCGACCTTACAGAAGCCAGTTCACTCATTCACCGAGTTCGCCGACCAGATAGATGGGCCTATTATGGGGTTTCGGTGGACTAGTGCCCATCTGCGCTGGGCCAAGAACAGATCGACGAGGTGTTACTTATTGTGGCACAATGAGTTCGAGTCGTTGCACAACAACGACATCATCTAGGCTCCATGGACTCCAGAGTTCATGCTGAGAGTAGCGTCACACGGGTTGTCCATGCAATGCCTCTAGGACGCGGAGTTATGGGCGACGACCTACCATCTCGTATTCTCATACATGGTGGAGGCTTACGCGCCGCAGCGCGTAATGCGATAGTTCGGTTTATACCAAGTCGTGCCCCGTCTAAACAGCAGGTTCCTGCCGCGAGTTGTACACCTGTGTGTCAAACTCCATCCAAGTAATATTTACACTTCACATATCTTCTTTTGTAACATCGATGATTCCGTAAATGCAGGCAATCAAGGGTGGGTTGGCATGATATGGACTGGCAACTATTGTAACAGGAGTGGACGACGGCATGGACGTACATGACGCTGTGGGATGTCGTAATGGGGCAGCGCCCATATGATGTTCAGACGTACAACATGTACATACAATGGTATGTACACTAGTCGCGTGGCAGACTCACCATTCCTCCACCAGATTGCTAGGAGTAGGTCATGCACAATGACAGTCTGCAATACTCATTCGATCTCCACAGTGCTTCACGGTGCCATGACACCGTAAGACAGTTGCAAAGTCTAATTGTTTCATTTATGAAATTCATACTACTCATTACTGAACCTGATTGGTATGTCACTTTAGTTGTAGCGGGCGCAGCGCATCGCAAGTAGGTCTGAAACCTCCATGAGTAACATAGACACACCACCGGCCCTACAAAAAACTTTCAATTATATCATATCGCAAGCCAAAAAACTAATGGACAACCTGAGCTGTGGCTGATCAACGGACCACGCCATACGCATTGGGCACCTACTGGGGGCACCATGCTCACCTGCCAGTTCATCGCAACCTAGCGAGTTCGGCCGGCCATCGTGAGCTACCGACTCTAGCGGGCGTCATAGTACTACCCATCGATCATTCGCGGGCCAGATCGACGAGGAAGTAACTTACGTACAAACCTACATTTTATTTTCCTATTATACCTTACGTTTTGCCAACATCCGTAGGTCCGTCGTCGAAATACATCACTTTTACCTTCCGCTCACCCTACACAGACTACCGCTCCCCATCGATCATCTTCGCTACACATTTGGAAGGTACGAGATTCACATTCTACATCTGAAATATTTATCGTAACTAACATTGTTCTATCTTACAGTCATCAATTCAACGTGGAGGTGACGGCTAGTCCACCGATGACGATACAGGCCTCCTGGCTGCTTCCAGGGAGCGATACATGGTACTAGGGTTTGCAGTCTACACAAGGCAAAGCTCATCGTTCACACCGTATGCAGGGTTTGGGGACTTCGGTGGGCAGAGCTCCTCCGGCGTCGTAGCCACACCGTACGGTGAAGGCCAAGGCTCCTTCGCACAACGGGGATTTCTAGAGTCCATCATTCATGACTTTATCATTGGTGGCCCCCAATTCGGCATGTCTCAATAGGAGCACATCGACGCTTACCATCAGACACTGGCTGCTCTACCTCAGCCTACTGTACCACCGTCGGCTACTCAACAGACGGAACAGTTTCATACCTCCTCCGATCCGACATGCCATCTCCAGACCGGCTATCGTGCCCTACGGCACATGCTCAACAGAAGACAAGGCCATGCACGCACAGACAGACACGGTGAGGAGATAGTAGTGGCTCAGATGAGTGAGCCATATTGTATCATGTGTGATGCACTTTTTGTACTGCTATATCTCATGCTATGCGTTTTTTGTACTACTATATGTACTCCTTGCATGATTGAATAAAAAAATAGACCATCAAGTCTACTGCTATAATTTTTCAATATCATTTCCTATATTAAAAAATTTCTACAAATAGTTTATGTAAATAAATTTTTGAGTAAAATTCATAATGGAAAAAATTACGAGAAAATTACACGATGAACTACGCTGCGTCGGGAAGCTCCAAAAAAATTTCTTAAGTTTTTGTGCTCATTTGCTATATCTAAAAAATTCTACAAGCAGAGCATGTTAAATTTTCTAATCACGCAATCAAACTAATTAATTGTAAATGCTAATTACTTGAAGCCTGGTGGCCGAGTGGCAGGCAACCTAGAGCTCGATGGCCGGGCGGTAGGGGCTTGGCTGCACGGTGGCCGGATGACTGGTCCAGCCGCATGGCCACAGGGCTCCAGCTGCCAGGTGTCAGCTCCACGGCGTCGCCGTCCAATGATCAGACGGCAAAACGGATATTTTTGCTATTGTTATATATATACTGACATTCTTATAAATGCGGGTTTAAAATACGTCATATGTACTAAAAAAACCCTCAACCGAAAGCTTCTACAAATCTACTGTCTAGAATCGTCTTTCTTTTCTTTTTTTCTTTTGCCTACTGTAACGTTTAATTTCGAGAAGGAATATATGGAGCTAGCTGTTGCGCACATGTTTTACTCTTAGCTAATCTACTGCTTCTCAAAACTTGCTTTAATTAAGTAGCAGGAGCATGCCATTAAAACTCATTGTGACTAATTAATCTTCGTTCATTGTGACTAATTAATTTGTCGTTCCATGGACTCGTACAGAACCGTTGGAATATTAATTTTGATAGTGTTAGCAATTAGATCTATATGAATATGTGGCTTATTTTCTGCAATTCCAAAGCTAGTATAGTCTAATATCATATTATTAAAGTAAAATAGAGAAAAATCAATTATAAGGTGGGATTCTTATCATCTCTAAAAGCTTGAGACACATGGCACGAGAGAGCTTTGGCTAAACACATATATGTGTTTCGTAGATTTTCATGTGGTAAATCACGTAACTTGTTTATGAGATTCAAACATTTTAATTTGAAACTTTATTGAGTATTGATGACAGGCAATTATCAGTGGATAAATGACTGATTAGTTGCGCTAGTTACCAAATCACTGCCACCTCTATTTATTTTTCTTCTTATTGTAAACCTATCTGTTGTTTTGCGCCACCTAAATGTTGTCGACTCTTCTTCCCAGTGTGCACCGTGAAGAAAGGGAACGGTATCTTTGAGTCATTATTGCCGTGAAGACCTACATGAGAACAACAATAAGGTTTCTAGGTAGTACACATCTGTGCGACCACTCGCTTCGCTATTTCATCTACGCTCTCTGTTCTGCACTGCATCGAGGCTATGCTGCTTCTGATTCTTCATCAGACACCACTGTAAGTCATTTGTGTAACTGATCAATTTTGATATAATTTTATTCTTGTGTATATTTGAAGTGCAATATGATTTGCCTGGTACTGTTAGTTATGAAATTTGCATAACTAGTTATTTACGATATTTACTTCGTAGTAAAATTTAGAGTTAAAATTTAAAGTACCAAACTATCATGTTGTGCGTGTGTGCAAGTCCTAAAAGTTATTAGTCTACTATACTAGAATTTTGGCTTGTCTTCATACCGTGTTTGCTGTGTTGTGTGGAAATAACAGGAACCTTTTAATAAAAATGAGAAAGATAACAAACATATGAAGATTTGGAGCTTCAATAAAATTCACAAATCTTGTAAGTGAGTTAGGTTTTTTTTAATACTGTAGAGGTCGATCGGTCATAATGTGAACCACTATTTCATTTATCTGCTAACTACTAATCGATTGCTATATAATATAAACGGTTTTTTTTTCAAATTATGACTGATTTGTCCTTAAGCATAAGTCAGTTTTGTAACCAGAAAAATAAGACAACTTACGAATAGCAAAAGGGAGTGACATAAAAATGCTGTAGACAATTTTTTTTCTAAAGTGACTTATAGTTTATGAATTTGTATTTTATCATTTTTATATACAGGTTATTCCCATCATTTAATACTCATCCGACAAATTTAGGGGAAAGGTCTTCACTATTTTTTTAATAACGCCTTCCTTAGCTTTTTTTTTTCTTTTGACTTTTGAGGCTCAGTTTGGAGCACGCAAATTTTACGCGAATCCTACGGGAATTAAACTGTATCCAGTAAAAATCCTGCAAAACTCCTGCGTTCCCAACATGACCAAAGAGGGCATACTTCCTTTTTTTTCATTGGATTTCTACAGGTATCTGCTTTTTCTTCTAAACCAGCCATACATTTATCGGAACTGATATGCTATGTGTTTTTTGTACACTCCAACTACAGGCCCACGTCTCCGCTCTGTAGATACTTATTCAAAATAAGCTCCTTCTCAAGTTCACTGACGCCCAAAGCTCATAGGTGTCTAGAGCTCGCCCGTGGGAGCACGTGCGCCTACATCACATTTCTGGGGGTGGAAAACGGTAATGGATAATTCGTTTTATCCGGTATTTGTATTCGAGAAAATATGAATGTGGTAAGCAAAAATCCGTATTCGAAAATATTCGTATTCGTATTCGATAATATTTGTATCCGTATTTGAGAATATTCGTATTCGCATTCGTATTCGAGAATATTCAGATTCAGATTCAGATTCGAGAATATTCAGATTCAGATTCGCATTCGTATTCAAGAAGAGGAAGAGCTAGGACCTCAACTAGTACACTCCTCATTTCGCTCAACTAGTACTCAAGACTCAAGACTAACTCCTCAACTCCTCATTTCCAGATTTCCTCAACTAGTACTCAAGACTCAAGAGCCAAGACCTCAAGTCCTCAACTAGTACACTCCAGCCGGCGACTGCTTCTACCTGCTGTCATTTGGGTGGCCAGCGGCTTCTGCCATTTGTCAAGTCGGATGCGTGCATTACTAAACTATAAAGT
The DNA here is from genome assembly GCA_036346245.1 of Bonia amplexicaulis. Classification (NCBI taxonomy): domain Eukaryota; kingdom Viridiplantae; phylum Streptophyta; class Magnoliopsida; order Poales; family Poaceae; genus Bonia; species Bonia amplexicaulis. The sequence continues at coordinate 7,728,910 of CM070764.1, forward strand.
GCCTGAATTCCAGGAATCTGAGATCATTACAGAACGAGGTGATGTTTACAGTTTTGGTCGATGGATACAATTACTACCGTATAGGCTACATGTGCGAATAAACAATGGTACCAGAAATATGAACTGTGGAAATCATATTTTGAGAAAATTTCAAATGTCAAAATTTGAATTTAAAACCGCTAATCAAAAAACCGGTCGATTACAACATTCATAGGAGGATATTCGATTCGATCGATTAACATATATCCGATTCGACCAGTATTCGTTCGACATTCGATTCGTATTCGAGAATGTTCGAATTTGTATCTGTATCCATTTTAAAAACATGAATCTGTATTCGTATTTGAGACTATTCGACCGTATCCGATCCGCTTCACCCCCTCTCCAAGCATCAATTGCGCCATGCCACCATTAATCACTGCCATTGGTACTGATGAACCACCCATCTTCTCTTGATCCATTTTCGTTAGTAATTTCAACTCTACCACCGCCGGTGAGTTTTCCTCCAAATCTTAGGGGCTTCTTATACCTCCATCTAGTTATATTGTTGTAACTGATCTCTGTTGTTACAGCAAATGTTTAATTTCTATTGTTAGAGTAGTTGTTCTCGAGTGTTGCTGCAAGTATTTTTCTTCGTTGCATAAATCTTTTCTATTGTTTCAGTAAGAATTCTGTTTTGTTTGCATATATATGTTATTCTAGTGTTCTTTTTTTGTTGCATTAGGTATTTTCAAATGTTCCAACTATTATTTTCAAATGTTGCAGTGTTGTAGGGTTCTATTTTTATTGCTTGGGAATTCTAATCTTGTTTTAGCACTTTGCAAAGTTACATATTTATGTATTTGTGAGAAGATAATATATATTTTTCAATTTTTTTCTTGATTTTACCTAGTGTTTTTATATATTTTGCTGCATATGGTGATTATAATTGTTGCATAAGTCGTATGTTGCACTGAAGCGTACAACCGTGGGAGATTTGATTATTTACCACTCTTAAGATGTGCACTTAAAAATTTGCCACTTCATGTGTCACTGATATGTAAGTCATGGGCCCATATGTCAGTAAGACATGGAGTTGCAAATCCTGAAGTGCACATTTTAAAAATGACAAATACTTAAATATTCCTGCAACCGTTGTACATCTAGACGCTAGTAATCCGATACATTTGTTATCCTAATAATGCAAATGCAGTGATAGTAGTGGGCCGAGGGTCCCACTTTATTATCGTAATCAACTATGGGGTACTACCTAGTTTGTTGGGCCCAAATTTAGTGGGCACAAACTTAAGAAACACTAGCCAACACTTTATATGGAAGACGGTCAGGTTGCAGTATCCAACTAAAATGAACAAGTTTAGTTCCCTAAAAATGATTCAAAAAAGCAAGTTCCATACAAAAAAAAACTGAAACGAACAAGTTCCACTAAAAAAAGGAAATTAATAAGTTCACCAGAAGGGCTAAAAAAAACTGTTGGCGAAGCACATGACTCGTTGCTGCTCATCGTGATTCACATTTTCTGTGGAGTTTCTATACGTTCCAAACAAGCCCTAGTTAGACGGCAATACTTCGCCTCGACAAGCGAAAACCCAATCGATGCCACATCATTATCTCCGAGCAGTCGAGCACTCACGCAAGAATATCCAATAACGTCCGAATTAGCGTAGAGCAAGGCTTAATCCGAACGAATATCCTGTTAAGATTAGATGATGTGAAGCAGTGGTTAACTCCGGGCTAAATTTATAGTGGACATAAGCACCACCTTTTTTTACCTGCTTTGGACACGCTTTCACTTTTTAGTGGTTGGGTTTATCCCAAACCCAACACGGAGCCGTATATTCGTAGCCTTAGGGCATATTCTTTTCTCATGATTTCTGGTTGTGATCGATGGGTTTTACCTTTAAAATAAGTATTTGTACGAATAAATCATACTGATAAGCTATTTTAAAAATACTGTATTGATAAGCCGTTTCGAAAAGATGACAGAGAATCCGTTCTACTTATTTATTTAAAAAAACTATAAAGTATAAATCATAAACTAAAAAGAATAAGGAATTAATTGTCACATGGAAAAGGAGGACGACAAATATATTCCTTTTCTGACATGTTCCGGGAGAGACTAGACTTAACGGATTGCTGTGCGTAATGGATTGCTGTGCCAGGAGAGTAGAGCAAAAGTTTGTAAAAAGAAAATATATCTCTTTAGTGTTTTTGTTTTATTTTTTCATTTATGTTGTTTATGGTATATTGAGATATCATCTCTGTTTTGTCTTCTGAGTTATGCACTGCCAGTAGCCTCAGTAGCAACCATATGTAAGGTATGTAGCAAACTACGTCGACGTATAATTTTAGTCCCGTTCCTAACGCGGAATTTTTTTTCCATACATACGGAAATTGAACTATCGGTGCGGACAAATACCGATCAACACTGCGGATTTAGCAAAAAAAAAAGTAGCATCAAATCTTTACATCAATCATGAAACTCTGGAAAAGAAAAAGGCCAAACAGGGGGACTTTTACACATCAAATCTTCGACTGCCGACAGCAAGCAAAGCATGGTTGGCAATAATAAGAAAATAGAAGTCTTTACCGACCTCGTTCTCCTCTTCCTGCATTTGTGCAGTGCCCTTCTCCTGCCCTTCTCTTCTCTAGTGCAACACGGAGCCATCCAGTTCCAACTCGGCCGGTGCTCCGAGTGCTATTCCTGCGCACGGGTATAATCTACGGCCGCGTGATGGTGCCCATGACATAAACCACCTCAGCTTTTTCACATCCCGTGAATGCTGGCGCCTAATCTTGCAAGATTCCCAGAATGGCCCAAACGATCTCCCTTTCCTTGTGGCACTACCCTGACAACCCAACCTCCAGATTCCTCATTTTTGTAGGCAAAGATTTTTTTTTTGCAAGGTTGTGATTTCTGAACAGGACATATAAATATTATTCTCACAAGAAATAAAAAAAACTACAATAGCATACCTGGCGAAAACAATTCGCGCATAAAGTGCACATGCCAACCTGAAACTGGGCCTTCACTCCAAAGTGCAGAGAATATCTTATGTCATGGGTTTTATGCATTGGTTGTGACACCAAGAGGTTGATCCATACCACCAATATTATTATTTTTTAGCTATGATTTATAGTTTATAGTTGTATAGTTTTTGGTCTTAGCGTGAGTGCTTGTGTGAATGAATCAAATACCGATATGCCGATAAATCGTTTCGAAAAAACTGTTCTGATAAGCCGTTTCGAAACGACAGCGGAGAAACCGTTCCGTTTGTTTATTCGAGAGAAGCTATAAGCTGAAAAAGAACTTGCCCATAGGCTAATTTGTTGGTGTCATGACTGTTGTGTAGGAATATGAGACTATGATCCGAGTATGTGGTACTGGTCCCAATTGCATAAGTTTGAGAGGTGTTTCCATATTTTCCTCAAATGATTTACACAACTTTTAAAGTAGAACTGAATGGTGGATAATAATTACTTACCCCTTTATGTATTTTAAAATTAGTATATTTTATTAGAGTGAAAAGCATGAAAACCCTACACCATAAGTTTTTCTTTGGCAAACGCCTTTGGCAAACTATGGAAGCGTTGAAGAGTGAGAGAATGACGTTAAGAAGCTTCTATTGCCAAGTCAGCAGTGGACTAATAGAAGATTCCATATTCCCATAGAATCATACCTTCCATGAACAGAATAAGGGGAAGTTAATCAATGTGGATCAATGGGGAAGAAAAAAAATTCTCTCTGGATGCTCAAAGCTTCCGGTCGTGTCCTGACTCCTGATATGGAATATGCTTGGTATATGTTCTTCCCTTCAGTCCTCTTTTTGACTCTTTACGCCTCTCTCAAGAATACTCTCCTTGCATAGACCGAGTGCACGCCACAATCGACAAGTAGAAACAGTATTTTACACTGCGCTACTCGGAACGGTACACCCTGCACTCTGTTCTTCAGTTACATCCGAATAGCGATTTTTTATAATCGTCTGATCAGAAATTAACGCTCATGGTTTATACTACGCAGAAGAACGACGTCGGTTCTCCTCTTAGTTTTTGGCTTGGGTTTTAGTTTGCTCAAAAGTAAAAAGCCAAACATAAAAGCGAGATGGTATTTTGGAGTGAATTTTACAAAGGGCTTGCAAAACCTAAAACCACATGTATCATTTATGTTAATGTCCCTATTGATAATTAAAAAATACAGATAAAAATTATCAATTACAGCAAAAAAAAAGCAAAAGAAAAAAAAATCCCCGTATCTCGCGTTGTTCCTCGCGTGCTACGCGCCCCGTATATTTTTCGCAAGTCCACCGTAGCCCACAAGGACAACAGTGCATGGTACTCGTTTGGATTGATGGGGAACGCTTGCTAAGTCACGTACTAAGCAATTAATAGGCTCCCGTCTCTGCCTTCCTTCCCTCCGTACACCAAATTACCAACCGTGGCATATACTTTAGATATTCTCAACTGACCCCTTCTTGCACTCCTCCATGACAATGCCTCGTCCCTCTCGTCTCTTCCACTCCCTTCCCTCCATAAAATCGAACACGCTCACCAGCTGCCATTTGCCAAACCAAAAACACTTTGACAACAAAGGATCACCACACACACACACACACATATTTATATTGCTGATGAACTGTTTGATTGTTGGAGTGAGCAAGAAAGTACAGCCAAGAGCATTGTGAGGAGATGAAGTTTGGGAAGAGGCTGAAGAAGCAGGTGGAGGAGAGCCTCCCGGGTTGGAGGGACAAGTTCGTGGCGTACAAGCGCCTCAAGAAGCTCGTCCGGCTCGTCTCGGCCGGTTCCGGGGCGCCGGAGGCCGCCTTCGTGCGGCTGCTCAACGACGAGGTCGACAGGTTCAACGCCTTCTTCTTGGAGCAGGAGGAGGAGTTCGTCATACGGCAGAGGGTAGGTAACGTGTAGTGATGCGCGCGCGTAGTATTGCGATTTGTAACGGATGTGTACGTTCATGCATTGTGCAGGAGCTGCTGGAGACGGTGAAGACGGTGGCTGGCGAGGTCGGGCTGCCGCCGTCGGGTGCGGAGTACGCGGCGGGGATGAGGAGGGTGAGGAAGGAGATGGTGGATCTGCACGGGGAGATGGTGCTGCTGCTCAACTACAGCGCCGTCAACTACACAGGTTCATACTCCATTCAGCGTCCTGTTTGCTCTCTCAGTCTCGTGGCTGTTTATTTTTCGCTCCCCTGCATATGGCGTGTCGGGTTCGCATCCTGCCGCATCCGCCTCCAGAAAAAACGGCAACAGGCTTATGATTTTCTTTGAATAAATATTATCTTTTTAAAATAGCTTATCGAAACAATCTTTTAAACCAACTTATCAACACCCAATTTATTTACATAAACACTTATATTAAAATAAAAAAACTATCATTCACAGCCGAGAAAAAACCACTCTGTCTGTGCTGACTTATGGCCGTTTTCTGGAGGATCGGACGGCTTTACACGGAGGCAAAGAAATCCCGAGTGCTTTAAGCCCGTCATTTGCCTCTATCGTGATTCGTGAGCACTGATTTCCAATAGACTGGCTCACGGTCATTCGTACGAGGCATTATCGTTATGAGATCAGGATTAATCCTTGCGCATCTTGCGTTGGAATCTCAATGTGCGTACAAGTTAGAAATTTGTCTTTCTTTCATGTAGATCCCTTAAAAACCACTGTATAAGGCTTACAATGAAGTAGAGTACGTGTTGGTAGAGAAGTAATTTTCCACATTGTAAAAGTATTACAAACTAGAATTGCACCATTCTTCGAATTTCGAAGCACAGAAAGGTCCTATAGCATGATAGTATACCTTGAGAGGTAGATCTATTTGTAGTACTCATGTTTGTACTGAGTGAGCTCAGTCATGACTAGTTAATTGTTGACATGATTGAGGTATTTATTAACTATTTAGGCTACACTTTCGCCAAGAAAAAAAGGGGGAGCATAAAGAGGGGGAAAAAATCAATACTCGGTAGTAGGAAAATGTTGTGCTACTACCGATATGTGAATTTTGTGGGCACGCAACCAAGTGGGCATCATCTGTACCTGTGTGTGCAGTAACTTCTGATAGACTAGTAACACTGACTTTTGACTGCAATTCTCTCCAAAATTGAACGCTTCATCTGCAAAGACTAGTCATACTGTTTTTTCCTTGATAACTTTTGATTACGACTGATAAATAATAGTAATAGTCGATAAATAGCAGTGTATTATATAAGAAAGACGGTCCAACGAAATGCACTACAACAGTCAGACCGCTATGCGATTTATAAAATTGTGATATAATAAAGGGTGTTGATAAACATCACCCAGATGTTTTATTCCTAACTATCATCTAAATTTATGGTCATTGGATTAGAGATCTAACGGCCATGAATTCTCTCCCCTACAAAAAATCTCCCCTTAAAAAAAATCTCCCCCTCTCAAAAAAAAGAATGATTATTAGAAAGAAAATATCCAGATGATGCATATACACACTCATAAATAAAATACAAAATATGTTACAATATATGAGAGTGAAAAGTAGTGGCTGATGAATAGTAGTGACTGATAAAAGTAGCTTATAGAAACTAGAACGTTGGTATTGACTTTGGCTTCTAGAAGCAGAAACCTATGTAAACATACGAGTCAGCCCATGTTCAAGAGTAGCTTCTTTGTGCACAATTAAACTGCAACAAATTTCTCTACACAACAAAGTGGACTTTTTGTGAGTGAACCTTAGCACCACGTATAGAACAGGGGACAGCCTACAGAGATTTGCATATTTGGTGTAATGATAATTACATTCAGTAGTAAACAAAGCTGAATGCACGGTGATCAATGAACTTGCAGGGCTGGCCAAGATCCTGAAGAAGTACGACAAGCGCACCGGCCGGCTCCTCCGGCTGCCGTTCATCGAGAAGGTGCTCGAGCAGCCCTTCTTCACGACGGAGCTCATCTCGAGGCTCGTCCGCGAGTGCGAGGGGACGATGGAGGCCATGTTCGCCTCCTCCGCAGCGACGACGGCCGGCGATCGGTGGGCGATGATAGGAGGTTACACCAACGCCGAGATGGTTCCCACGGCGGCTGAGCAGGGCATCTTCAGGAACACCGTGGCCGCGCTGGTGACCATGAAGGAGCTACGCAGCGGGAGCTCCACGTACGGGCAGTTCTCGCTGCCGCCGATGGCCGTGCCCGCTTTGCCGGAGCCCGACATGCTGCCGTCCATGCAGCTCGCCGACCCCATTACCATCTGAGGCGCATGGAGTTGCCCCAGTGCTCTGACCGACGCACGAGTTTAATTCTATCTGTAATTCAGTATGTTTCGAAGGCTACTTACCGGTGCCAGATTGTATCATATGAGTAATGCAGAGATTTATTAATCAGCAGTTAAGCATTTGGCGCGTGCAAATTCACATGTAGGCTAAGAATTTACCCTTATATCAATTTATACGATCAATTTGTATTTACTACAACATAGTTGATGTACGATATTTAATGGAAACACCGTGTTCCCTTGCATATGCAGTTCGAATCTCCAACAACGACCAAAGCCAGGAATATGTATAATATAACGAAAAATCCTCAGTGAAGTCTATCAGTGTTCGGGCTAGCGCTGCTCATTCGATCTTCTAACTCCTTAATTTTGCTTTTTCTTGGTTTTTTTGTTACTTTTTTGTTTTTTGTTTTTTCTTCTTATTCCTTTGCATGTCTTGATGATATAACTTTTTTATTTTTTAAAATTTTTCAATTTTAATTATGCTGAAAACACTACCATCAAGTACATTGCATTTTCAGTCGCTACAGAAAGAAAAAGGCATAAGCCTGAGCTTTTAAAAGCCCAAACATGCACCACCAATAGTCATACGGAAGTGACATTTAGGATTTAGAACGGGCAAAATTTGAACTACCAGATTACTTTTGCATTACATATGTAGCTTCTTCTATAGTCATACAATTCATTCATTCATCCAACCATCACGCCCCATTGCCTCAACAGTCTACACTCAAAATGCCGCAATAATTAAGAGTTATTGCGAGGAGCGTTCCTGCATTGATCTCCTGCAGTTTGATACTAATTACAGAATTGAACTTCCAGAGCAAAACAGCCGATTCCACTGAAGAGAGCAACATCTCCAACTCTACAAGGGAAACAAAGTATTGCAATGAGTATGACATCACACTGGGGTTTAATCAAGATCCCAGATTCTACCTTCAGAATGCTAACACACTAGTAGTCTAGTGTGGCTTTGTGTTCTTTCAAGATGTTGACTTCCGCCTCACTACCAAATCATCAGCTGAGTAATACTCAGCAATAAGCCGGTACATATATGATGGACTGTGCCCTCCACTGTTGGTAAGTATGTTAGGAAAGTAACTGAATCATTTGAACTTACGGGTAAAGAGTGCAGATAGAATAATAATGGTTGGCATATGTATCAATTAGTTCAACATTAAGGCCCCTTTTGGAACGCAGGAATTTCACAAGAGTTCAATCCTCACAAGAATCGGGGAACATTCCAGCTTTCCAACTAGGGGCTAAATTTCGAATTATCAATTGTTAACCATAGTTTTTACACATAATGGTCACATGGTATAATTTAAGTTTCATGCGTAATCTCTGTACAAAATGACATATCATTTTATAAGTATGATTTCATCACATTAGAGTTTCTGGAACTAGAACACAAGGCACAAATATTCTCCAGTTTAGTTAACAGTGTATGTGCTCTGCCATACTCAACAGTTAAAGCAAGCGGCACCAGCACAGATTCGTTCTTTTTTTACTTGACCCCAAAAATAGATGCAGAGACTTACGTATCGGTGATGAAAAGGCTCACAAGCTTCGGTGGCACGTAGTCAAACGTTGGATTGACAACATTTAAAAGAGGAGTACCATCCTGAGTACTGAAGTTCATGCAATTTGAGAACTCGCCAAAGTCAAGCAAATCAGATGGTGATTTAAGTTCATTCAGCAAAACCTCCGGGTTGTGTGGATACAAAGGACACAACTGCCATGTGAAAATGAAAGAATATTAAGTTTCTACCATGAGACATAAAAGTTAACAAAAAAAAGGAGGAAATTTCAGAAATAAACAGTATACTTCAAATCATTGTCAGTGATATCAGATGACATGAACAGTCTAACAGCAAACACCAGCTCCTGCTCTTTAAGCAACTCTAGACTATTACTTAAAGAAGTAATCATAGTTTTTTTAGGTAAAAATGCCTTCTATTGAGGATTTAAGTGGCACCTCAGCAGTCCAATACTGCTCGTTGTTGTCATTTGTCATAGGCCACAGGGTTAATCCTCACCAGGGCAAGGTTTAGGTAACAACTAGAGATTGCAACGTTTAGGTAACAACTGGAGATGACTAACTCCAGTTATATAGTTTGATATTCTAAAGAAAATCCTTCTCCTGAATACAAATTTATCTTGTTAAACTAGAAAGAAGAGCAAGAATAATGAATGCACTTGGCAAGGTATGGTGTTGTTATGAACCTTAGTTCATAGGGGGTAAACACCACCAAGAAGATAGCCAGATGGCGTCGGCGTAGAAGGAGAGAGGGACTTTAGAGGAGAGAGAGACTTTAGAAGAGGAAGACTTTGTTATTTCTCTGGTTCCTTGCAATAGCATACGGTAACCCTCTTATATAGATGGGCTCCCCCTATAAATGACAAAGATAGCATCACATCATGACTGATTTCAGCCCACTTTTGTCCATTTAATATGGACACAGGAACAAGTGGGTTAACAACAGGAGAATGCGCACAATTTTGATCAGAACCCAGAGAAACCACACTATGCATGTCGGTTGAACATTCAGTCAAGGACAACATGCTATGATAGTATGATTTCAAAATAATAGGAAAGCATAATAGCATATATTGTGATTCTTTAGTTGCTTACAATGCAAAAGTTGGACATAGATGTCATAATTAAATGCACAACATACAGAAATCAACCTTATGGCTTCCAGCAACCACAACAAAGGGCACAGCATGCCTTTGAGCAGCAAGTGCAACCATGTTCATCCCTACTGGTGCAATGACTCCACCATTTGCCATTATTGCATGCACTCCAACTATGACCTATTAAGATAAATCAGGAGTTATATTTGAAATAGAAACAAGGACACCTAAACAATAATAATCACCCTGCAGACATACCATGTTAACTCGGGATATCATAGCGAAAACTGCCGAATCTGTCATAACTGTAGTTTGTATGCCTTTCTCAGCAAGCTCTTTTGCAAGAACATGTCCCTGATATCTGATTCAAACATAACTACAACAATGAATCAAGCGAGTAGATCCTATATACAAGAAATAATCAGTTCACAACAAAGTTGGCAAAGTGCACAAACCTTGGAGCACCTTCAGCAACAAATACACGAAAAGATCGATTCTTCTCTTTTGCAGCACACAGGAACTCCTTCACGGTTCTAGAACGACCTAGAGTTAGGATTACTTCACTGTGGCAACCAAAAACATTAATTAGCTACAATTAGTATTTCAATAATACAAGCAAGATACTTCAGATGGTCCTTAGAGTTAAAAAGGATCTCTGAATCTAATTTTCATATTAATCAAGATTCAAGAGCATTATGAGTTACTCCCTCCATTGATTTTTATAAGGTGCGGTTTGACTAGGTGTGATCTTCAAAGTTGAAGTTCGAAAAACTATTTGTAGAGTATTCATACGTCAATCGAAACCGACTCCACAAACTTTGGTAACTCCAACTTCAACTTCAATTTTATTAATAACTACTTATGAGCATTGTTCCCCTAGGCGGCGCCCTCCCGCCTTGCCCACCTTGCCGATTTGGCCCATTCAGATGGCCATCTAGCCTGCCTAGGCGCTAGGTGCCGGTCTGCCGCCTGACTAGCGCCTAGGTGAACACTGCTTATGAGACCTTTTTGGCACATACCCCTTATCTCAAGTTTGACAGCTAATTTCTTGTGCAATACTTCGTTTGTAGCTACAAAATCATAGTCACAAGAAAGTGCTTTCAAATACAAATCCAATTATATCATTTTTGTGTCGCGTAATCTACACATTGTTGGACTAATTGTTGGTCAAAGTTTGCAAATTTTGAATCTCGAAACTTTGCAAAAAAAGCCCTTGAGAAACTTTGCTAGAATAAAATTATATAGTAATGGTGTTGATGTGCCATAGGCATAGACTACTTTTCTTCTTAATTATCAGTTTAGGTAGAGAAATGCAGAAAACAAGAAAGAGAGTAGCAAAAAAAAAGGCATTGCTACGTTTGATTGATTTTTGTGACAGAAGATAATGTAAAACCCAGATAGTTAAGAGGAGGGATTGTTACGTTCCAAGGGATGGAAAACCACATCACTATCATTAATCATTTGCCATTGGCCACATGCTTCTTGTGAACATACATGTCAAATATATCCAGAATCCCTAGCCTATGCAATAGCTCAAAAATGTTTTCCATCATTTGAGTAATCTCACATAAAAAAGACTGATACAATTAGTTTTAGCTGAAACTACTGGCCCCGTTCAAAACGGCTTTTGGCTTATGGCTTCTAGCTTCCAGAAGCCAAAAGCCGTTTTGAGCACATTAGCTTCTTAACACGCCTTTTTTTTTCTTTTTTCTTTGCATTGTCCATAGAGATATAATGGTTTTTTTTTCATTTTCCCTCTTTTTTCTTCATTTTCCTTTAATTGAATGCCTTAGCCAAAAGCTATCAGCCGCTATAATGCCCATTTCAGCCAAAAACCATCAGCAAAAGCCGTTTTGAACGGGGCATAATATTTCTGTATTTGGCCAAAGAAAGATCGTACTTTTGGTGAATAAGCTCCACGGCTTGCTCAGATATCTGGTCATAGCATGTATTGATCTCGTCAATCAGATCACCAATGGCAGCAATAACATCATGCTTTAGTTTCCGAGTTTTTGAGCTCTTATCTCCAGCTGCTGATGTGGAACATGCAGAATTTCAGTGCCAACAGTAACATATATATGAGAATGTATAGGTCCTAAAAGGGTAACACAAACTTGAGAATATATCGGTCAGGTATAATCATTTCTTAAAAACTACATGGTTCTAAAATAAATAGAAAAAAGCATGAATGTCTGTTCAGATGGGGTATGAGTACTGAAAGAGAATTCATGAGATCATACATTTACTTTTTCCATCTGAGTCCCCAGTTGATGATGCAGAACGTGAAAGTGCAGTGCTCACAGGAATATCTTCCAGGAGGGTCTGCAATGAAGGTGCCCGAAGGGCATTTCTAGCATGGGCAGCAAGAACAGCAGCGGATAAGGTAGGACGATCATCATCTCCACTGTCGTATTCATCATCACTGTCAACAGTTATAGAAAGACCTTCAACACCAACTGCTGTAGAAGATATATCCTCCTCTTTTATTATATGCAAAACACGTCTCACAATGTTTCCAACAGCAAGCTCTGCAAGAAAATAGAGAGAAAGATTCCACATCGATTAACGGTTAGCATTAAGCTAAGAAAAGGATGGGTGAAATATTCTCTATGACTGCAAATTAATGCATTACATCTAGCTACTAGCTACACTACATGTTACCCACTATACTGTTAGAATTCTCACAATGCTAGAATTCTCTGCTGCATTCACTCATTCTGGAAGCAGTTCTTGGACTTGAACAGTAACTGAAAAAAACAGACAACAGAGAATGACAGGAGGGAAATGAATGAACCAGAGCGTTGCCTCCTCAGTTCACCGGAGGCCCTCTTTTATACTCTCACTAGTTACTAAAATTAGATATTGTTAGAATTCTCACAATGCTAGAATTCTCTGCTGCATTCACTCACTTTGAAAGCAGTTCTTGGACTTGAACAGTAACTGAAAAAAACAGACAACAGAGAATGACAGGAGGGAAATGAATGAACCAGAGCGCTGCCTCCTCAGTTCACCGGAGGCCCTCTTTTATACTCTCACTAGTTACTAAAATTAGAGTTGGTTACATGCAAGAAAACGTCAACAGAAAAAATCGGATCCATGGCTAATAAGATCCGTTGCTAACAGCACTAATGACTCAGACAACTATCTCGCTACAGCAACTTAAAAACCAAGTCAAGATTACAACTGACATTCTCCGCTTTAATCTTGACTTGCTAAACTCATGCTTTGGCCAGTTCTAGTAACACATACGTGCACTTATCTCCTGGCTGCCGATCAACTCACTACGCACTATTGATCTGACAGCTTTGCCATGCTACACGCTTCAACAAACTTGAACTAAGCTGACTACACTGACTCGGCAACATGCTATGCAATTGAATTAGACATAAAAAACACTGGGACAACAAGATTAATCTAACAATTGTTGTCATTATTGGAACACTTATTCATCGGGCTTTAAAGCAGCGTCGGCTCATCGTCGGCATCCACCATAGCAAGAAGAGCCTTGTTCTTTGCATCAGCACATTTCTTTTCCCAAGAGTAATGCCCATACTCTTGGCAGTTGTAGCAGCGGACATTGCCTTTGTCGAAAGTGCCCTTCTTCTTACTCTTCATGCGTTCCTTCCACTGCTCCTCCGTGAGCAACAAGCGGCCACTTAATTCAGTTTCATTGTTATCAATCTCATACCTCTCTTCCACGGATTTGAGACGGCCGGTGAGCTCCTCAATGGACAACGTCTTCAAATCGATCAGTTGCTCGATGGAGATGGCTACCTGAGTGTATATGGAGGGAACCACATGGAGAAACTTCTTGACCACCATCTCCTCTTCCATTATGCCACCCAAGGTACGAATGTTGTTGACGAGGCCCATCAGCCGCATGGAGAAATCATCCACGGACTCGCCTTCCTTCATGCGGATCAGCTCGAACTCCTTGCGTAGGGACTGCGTGTTTGCCTCGCGCACGCACTCAACGCTCATGTGCATCGTGCGCACAGTCTCCCATGCCTCTTTCACGGACTCCTTTGTCGCCAACGCTGCCAGCATCTCCGGCGGCACCGCTTGGAGGATGGCTGACAACGCCATCCTATCGATCCGGTATTCCGCGCCGCCAGGATCGATAGCATTCCAAACGCCTTGAGCCTGCATGTTTACCTTCATCAAGAGTGACCACGAAATAGTTGTCGCCGTGAGCACGGGTAACGCACATCACCCCCGCCTCCTCACATGCCGCACCACCATCTCGCGGCCACCATGGTCACCGCCGACGCGTTGTTGCGGCGCCCTAGCGATGTACACACCTTCCTTTAACATGGCTCTGATACCAATTGTTAGAATTCTCACAATTTTAGAATTCTCTGCTGCATTCACTCACTCTGGAAGCAGTTCTTGGACTTGAGGGCCTCCGGTGATATAATGGTTTTTTTTCACAATTTTAGAATTCTAGCATTGAAATGAATGAACCAGAGCGCTGCCTCCTCAGTTCACCGAAGACCCTCTTTTATACTCTCACTAGTTACTAAAATTAGAGTTGGTTACATGTAAGAAAACGTCAACAGAAAAAATCGGATCCATGGCTAATAGGATCCGTTGCTAACAGCACTAATGACTCAGACAACTATCTCGCTACGGCAACTTAAAAACCAAGTCAAGATCAGGCTTATTAAGGCGTCGCTTAGGCGACGCTTAAGCGTCGCCTAAGCGTTAAGGCGGTCGAGGGTAGGCAAGGCGTCGCCCCGCCTTACGTTCGTGCCTAAGGCGGCGGCTACACCAGAGCGATAGCGGCAACAAGGGAAGAAGGCGGCGGTGGAAGAGGCGGGCTAAGTTTACCTCCGCCTCCGCTCCCGACAAAGAACTCGGCCTCCGCCTCCCTCCCGACGGCAACTGGCCTCCCCGCCTCCCTCCGTGCCTTGGAGGAGACCGAGTGAGACGGCACGGAGGTCGAGCCAAGTAGGCCTATGGCGAGAAAGGCCATGAGCAGGGGCGAGGTTGAGCCAAGAGCCGAACCGAGGCGCCCACTAGAAGCTCCCATTATTCTACTGGTGGAGTGAGCAAGAAAAGAAGTAAAATGAAGAAGGCATGGAGAGAGGGAGAACCAGAGAAAGAAGGGATAAGGAAGGAAGAAGAGCCAGTGAGTGGCTCGACGCCACCGAATGGGAAAAGTAGAGGAGAGAGAAAGAAAAGGAGACAGAGAGAGAGGAGAATGGAGAGAAGAAAAAATGAGTGGCTGCACTTTCTACCGCCACAGGAAGTAAAGGAGAGAGAGGTTAGGTGGAGAGAGAAAGAAAATGGGTGGTCCGGAATGTTTGACTGCACAGGAAGCAAAGGAGGAGAGAGAGACTAGGTGAGGTAACATTAGCTGTGAACAAATAAATTAGTATAATGTTGTTAAATTATTTTATTTGCTACATAGATTCAAGAATTGGCATCAATAAGATACATATGTACTGCTAAAATGCTCATTTTATTTGTTGTCCTTTAACGCCTTAGGATACATAAGGCGTCGCCTCGCCTCGCGCCTTACCGCTTAAAAGGTGTGAGGGGGGTAGGTCGCCTTACCTCGCCTTACCGCCTTAATAACCTTGGTCAAGATTACAACTGACATATACATGAAGTTGAAGCTGAATAAGAAGTATCACCCTCTAGTCAGGGTACAATTTGCTATGATGAAAGCATCCTTATCAATGACAACCAAGCACCATTCAGCAACTGGATGTCTGGATTCCTCATGAAACTTGCTGACTCATATCTAACTACAGATGAAATGTTAACTATCTAGGTTGACACCTATCACCTATGGAAGTTCTAATGGTACTAATTCCAACAACATATCACAGTATTGCATCTATTCCACTGTGTGTGAGAGAGAGAGAGTGCAAATTCATAAACATGCCTTAATAATTTTCTTTATACTTCTTCGAAATGAACAAGTCAAGGAAATGATATTCTCATGTCAAGATAAGTTATTTTCTCTTCCTACCTAAACCTGGTGGAAGCTGATGAAATGCTTCAGCTGAACTAACCTGCTCCCATGGAAGAACCAGTGAGCTTCCTACGAATGTTAGGGATAGAATCTCTCCATTTGGACTTGTATCTCTCATGTTCATATGAGATTCAAGTAAAACTATTATTTTCTATCTTGGGCTCTTGGCTGGCAGGCCATTGTTATGAACATTTGTTTACAACAGGATAAGTACCGTGCAAAGAAATGCCAAACGGCTTGAATGGGATTAGGGTGTTAGGAGGGGGAGACAGACATAGATTGGGATGAAGAGAACTAGAAGGGTTGACAGATAGCAAATAGTGGAGATATTTCTTCTTGCTTGCCTGAAACAGCGATACAATGTGCCTTTATGTAGAGCAGTAGAGGATATACTTGCCTCCTTTCAGGATTCCAATTCTAATACTTTCCTACTAGCTTACAAATTACTAACTTCCTAATTCTCCTAGACTTGTAACCAATGGACTCTAACTCCTATCTGACTCTACAATCTTCCTATTCTTCTTCTCCCTGGACTCCAACTTGGACGCCAATTTCCTCCAGGACATCTTGCTGGCCGGCCACTAGTATTGATCTTGTCCTGCCCCTGCATGTATGTGCTGCTGCTGCTGCCGGGCCTATGTCGCTACTAATTTTGTCTTTAGGAAATGTAGGGGCTCTATATTTAGTTAAATAAAATAGGCAAATGAAGCCCTAGGCATAGGCGAATTACACAGATATCTATTCTGATGGTTTAGACCAAAAGCTATGTTACAACTTAGAATTTCCATTAAACTAAATCCAGTTCACCGATATGTCACACATATAACACATGATGGCCACAAAATTGGCCATATATTCGATCAAATTTAGATTCCATGACACTCGGAAAAAATAAACATAGACAAACTACAACTGCATATCTAAAAACACAATGCCCAGAATAATACGATTTAGGTAGATTTGTTGCAAGATAAACTTTCTACAATTTCTATTAGATGCTACTCATTTAAAAAGTTTGATTGGATACTTCCCTATAAGATGCAGGGACTAAAAATAGGCTACAAAGAGAAATCTCAAATTCAACCAATCTATTTCCTAATAAGCTTAGATATTCCGTGAAGTACATGCCCTCCCTGGTCAGGACCATAGTGATCACATCCACTTAAAACAAATAATGCATCCTCTAAGCTTGAGAATAAAGAAGTAAAGAACAAAATACTATGCAAGATATTATCTAGGTGAATATGTGACACACTAAAGTACTAAACAGAAGGAAAAGAGCATTATCTCCAAAAGATTTCGATTAAACTAAGCTAACAGATGTACCGATGGGGTTAGCACTTGGAGGAACACACAAAATTCACTAGCACAGCAATTCATTCCATTGAACTGAATCCAGTAATGCTAAGGCCATCACACAACACAAACCATAGATTAAAAGCTCTATGCAATAAAAAAGCTCACAAGTGACAACAGGAAGCAAACTAAATCAGTAAATCCAATGGCACTCAAAGCATCAGACTACAAATAATAAATAATTAGATATACTGATTAGTAAGGGTGCATATCTAGTGCAAACTAATAGGTAGGTGCAATCATGCAAAGCACTTCAATTTGGACACCAATTGAAAAGGAAAACAGAAAAACTACTACTCACAGCAAACTTCTCTTACTTGTTTCTTCTAACACAGTTTTATTTTGAAACTTGAAATTTCAATGGATGCTACAAAACTCCACAAACGATCTCCTCAAAATTTTCAGGATTTTTAGTGTTGCCCAAAACCAAAGTGGTTTGCATGATTACACCTAGCCATTAGTTTGTACTAGATATGCCCCGAATAACACCAGTACCGTTCCTTAAATTTTCATTCCTATCTGTCTTTGAGAATGCAGTGACACACTTTGAGGCAGTAAACCATGACGACAATTGCGAACAGAACCACCAGCATCCGATTTATTTTTTTGAGACACTAGCCTCCGAATTTAACAGGAACATGATGGCGTCACAATTCTTAAAAAAGAGTGAAGCTTTTGGGCGCACCGATGGGGTTGGCGGCGATGAGCTGCTCCCCTACGGCGCGGACAGCGTCGGCGAGGGCCGCCGCCTGGTTGGCGCTGCCCATCCGGTGCTGCGACACCACCGACCTCAGCAGCTCCGCCGTCTGCCGCGCCACGGCGTGCGACCCCTCCATCTTCCTGCGCGCCCACACAAACACACAGGCATGAGCACATCGGAGCAACGCCCGAATCCGCACCGAATCCGACCGGCGGGGAGCTGCTTACCGGCGCTTGAGCTTGAGTACGAAGTCGCTGACGAGCGGCTGCACGTCCGGCATGGCGGCGCGCGGGAGATTAGGAGCCGGAGGGGTTCGGACTTGGGATTGGATCGGCGGCGAGGAGGGGGAGGGTTAGGGTTTTCGGAGAGGAAGGGAAGGAACGCGGAATTAACACCAACGATACTGCAGTTTTACGAATCTTACAATTTGGTCCTGCTTTTCCACTAGGGGTGGCAACAGGATGGGGGTCTAGGGAGGCCCCGTGCCCCGCCCTGATCCACACCAGCCCGCTTCGGCCCCGTTAGCCTTCCCACGGGACGTGGCCCTCTGTACGCCCTGATCCACACCAGCCCACTTCGGCCCCGTTAGCCTTCCCAGGGGACGTGGCCCTCTGTACCTGATTCCTGCGGAGACTTACCCTATGGAATTATCGTGGGGATTAAAAAATAGGTTACAATATTTAAAAATAATAATAATATGGCATTGTTTATTAATTATAATTATTTAGCCATACTTTTTTACAAAATATATATTCTAACATAAGGATTCAAGTTTTAGTCTAAATAAACAAAAAAATACAATCTTCTATATTTTAAAACTATAATATATTATTTGAAAATATGTTTTAATTTTTACCAGGTCCTCGTGGGGCCCCGCAAGGGAGGACGACCCTGTCCCTACCCCGCTAGCCTAGCAGGGCCCCACCCTCGCCCTCGTTGGGGAAATTCCCCATAGGGCCCACCCCTGCGGGGGAAATTGACACCCCTATCTTCCACGCTTAGGGTGAAAAACAGATAGAATGCTCATGGATTCAAATACAAACGCGAAAATTGAATACATACTTGCGGTGATTCAAATACATATTTCCCTAAAAAAACGCTAACTCATGCGCACACCTGAGCAATAGTCCGCACAAAAACACTCATGTGAGCACATGATACACCTATCCCAACCACCATCCCCATCTCCCATTCTATCTTGCTATCCTCGTTCTCACCTACCAACTCATCCCATCCCCTCCTCCTCGCAGCCGGCGACACCCCCTCTCCTCCTCTACCACACCTGATGCCATCCCTCCCTCTCCTCTTCCTCGACTGCCTGCTCCCCTCCCCATCTCTTCTCACGCCAGATCAGATGGTGACAGGCACGACGATGGAGACCAGCCCATGACGGCTCGATGCAGTGCACCCCTTACACCGGTAGAAGCCACCGCAACTGCCGACCACGGGGGCCAAGAAGTCTCGTGGCATTGCCCCGTGCCGTCGAGGGCGCCGTTGGTGAGGTCACATCGGGTTGCTCGTGAGGTTGCATCGAATTGAAAGTTTTGAAATTTTGGTTGAAAGCTCTCCAATTTGAAAGTTTGAAAGCCGAAATTGTTTCTTGATCTAATTGAAATTTTTTTTGGGAGAAACTTCTTCAATCAAATGAAAGCCGGGGAGTATGAAAGTTTCTTAATCCTGTTAAAAATTGGGGGAGTTGAAACCCTTTGATTTCCGAGTGAAAAGTTGTTGATTTGTTCAATTGAAAGTTGGAATGCTGAGTAGAAAGTTTGGGTTTTGAGTTCAAACCATTCAATCTGTGTGAAAGCATGTTGGTTTGTTTAACTGAAAGGTGAAAACATGTATCAGCTAGCACATAGTCAACGTACAGTAAATATATCATGAGACCACTTCTGATGCTTATGGTACGTAACTGAGGGTCTTATGTGTTGTGCTGTGGGATTCATTCCATGTTGTAGCTAAGCGAAACTTTACTAACTCTAGTAAAACATTTGCATTTGGCTCTAAGTTTAATTAGTTTGAGCGCCAAAATTATAAAAACACATCATGATATTCATGCCAATAGAAGCGTAAAGTACGACGCTGTATTTATAAACATAAGATGTCGTTGGAAGGAATATGGCCACTAGTGGAACAGTGAATAGGCCAACAAGAATACAAGATTATTTCAAATCTTTTCTCGAGGCTGCAGCACGACTTCAATCCTTTACTTTTATAACTATGAAGTTAAGAGACCAATCACTCACATGAAAAGATCTAAATAAAACTGTGCAAAATTTGTAGTACTGCTACAATAACTTCGGTATCACCGCTACATAAACTGGGCAAACTCAAGAACTTTCCATAGAAATTACCTAGATTTTGGCTCAATGGGCATGAGGGTGCCCAACACGAGGGACGAGGGATTCGTGCGAGGCACGAGGGATCCACAAGAGGGCACCCATGACTTAAACAAAATTTTCCCTTGATGGGCATGAGGGTGCCCAAGACTTAGCCAAAATTTAGCTTTATATCACGTGTGTGCTCCACGCGAGGGACCAGGGCTTTGCCTGAGGCACGAAGACTAGGGATCCATGCGAGGGTACCCATGACTTGGCCAAGATTTTGGTGCAAACAGGGCAAGAATTTGATTGTGGTTGCATCTTCTTATTGCATACGCCACTAGCCCCCTATCACAAAGCGTGGCCTTCAAGACAAGAGGTGCGATGGAGTGAACCCGTAGAGGCGAAGTAGTGGATGCGAGGCTGCCTTGCTGAGGCATAGCCTATGAGGCAGACAACGCGTTGGCACAAAGCCTGTGGAGATGAAGTGGTGGATATCGAGCCGTCCTACTAAGGTATAGCCTTCAAGACAGATGGCATGTCTAAGCGAAGCTTGTAGAGGCGGAGTGGTGGACATAGGGTCACCCCACTGAGGCACAGCCTTCGAGGTGAACAACGCGTCTGAGCTAAGCCTACGAATGTGAAGTAGTCAACGCAGGGATTGCCCCATCGAGGCATAACCTTCGAGGTGAGCGAATCGTTGGAGCCAAGCCTGCGAAGGCGAAGTAGTGTATGCAAGGACCGCCCCCATTGAGGCACAACCTTCGAGGTGAGCAACTCGTCAGAGCGAAACCTATGAAGACGAAGTCATCGATGTAGGGCCGCCCTACCGAGGCACTGCCTTTGAGGTGGGTGGCACGTCGGAGCATAGCCTGTGAAGGCGAAGTCATCAACACGAGATCGCCCCACCAAGGCACTAGTTTTGAGTTAGGCAGCACATTGAAGCGAAACCTATGAAGGCAAAGTCATCGATGTGTTGCCACCTTACTGAGGCAGAGTCTTTGAGTTGGACAGCACATCAGAGCAAAGCCTATAAAATTGAAGTCATCGACGAGTGGCCATCTTACCGAGGCATAGACTTCGAGGTGGGCGATGAGTGACTGAGCACTACAAAAATAAGTTAAGGGGCTTCAAAAATAAGTTACAAGCCACCAAAAATAAATTAAGAACCACTGAGGAATAGCCGAATATTCCCGAGGAGAAGGTAGGGATAATCTGCCAAGCGAACATAAGCTTGAAAATATTATTGGATAATGATCAACAATCGAGATAGGAAAGCTGTGGAGATGGATAACATGAGATTGGAGCATGAGATTGGAAGTGAAAGAATGATCAACACTCATTTCTTGTATCAAGATAGCACTCGTTTGACATGATAGTTGATCTAACTCGTTACAGTGAGACAGGTAGAGTCCCATTTCTTTAGATACTGAGATCGCCGAGGTGATGGCCTTATGTAGGCATGACCATCCTTGATTGATATTTGAGCCAGGTCGATGGTAGATGATTTGAGCTGCCTGGGAGAGGTGTTCGTGTGTCGTAGAAGAGCAACACAAAGTTATTAGGGGTTGCATTCTCTATTAGGCTTGAGAGTGCTCGTGAGATTGGATCACAGGGTGCCTTGGAAATGCATTCATGAGACCGAGTCATGGACATATCAGAGGGGTACCCATAAAACTAAGTCATGAGACACCGAATGATTAATTGAGGTGATAGCCCCTGGCAAACTTGGAGGCACCCATGAGGCTAATTCATGGGCATCTTGGAGATGTGTCCACGACACTAGATCACGAGAATACCGGAGGGGTGCCCATGAGAATAAGTCATGGGGAACCGAATGGTCACTAGGGATGGTAGCCTTCAGTGGGTTTGGAGATGCGCAAGAAGTTAACTCATGGGTAACTTGAAGGTGTGCCTATGATACTAAGTCACAGGCAATACCGAAGAGGTGCCTACAAGGCAAGTCATGGTGCACCGAATGACCACCGGGGGTGGTAGCCCTTGGTGGGCTTGTAGGCACCCATGAGGTTTACTCACGGGCACCTTGAAAGCATGCTCATGACACTAAGTCATAGGCATATCGACGGGTTGCCCATGAGACTAAGTCGTGGCACACCAAATGGTCATAATGGGTGGCAGCCCTAGTGGACTTGGAGGCATCCATTAGGCTTTCTAATGGGCACCTCGGATATGTGCCCATGACACTAAGTCATAGGCACACCAGAGGGGTGTCCGAAGGACTAAGTCGTGGGGCACTAAAATATAAGGGCTATGGAGCCCTTTTACTCCATAGGTAGGGATTTTCCGTAGTGATCGGGAATACATGAGAATGCTTAACCCTTATCAAGCAACGGAGCAAGGCATATGGTGACCCAGAGGTCGTTCGGCATGCAGCCTAGAGTCTAAGGGGGACGAGTCCTCATGTAGCATCCATCGATGTTACTTGTGGGTATCATCAGGAATCGGAAATTAGTTGCCCCAAAAAAAAGGTCAGGAATCAGGTAATGTTGACTATTCCAAATGATGAACTGTAAATTGGTAGCCAAAAAGCACACGCATTCAAAAGATTCTTCTGGTAATTTGCTGTATGTTGAATTTTGAGCTCTGTTCGGCCAACCTTTAGAATCAGAATCAAATTGCATGGCTGAACAGAACTTCAACCTATGTAAGCTTGACTACTCAGGCAGGTGCATTCTTGAGCTGTGAAACACATCCTGAGTCAAAATATACCTATTTGTACCTAACCTGTTGTCAAATGTTGGTGATAAGGGTATGTTGGAAATGTTTATGATAAGGGTATTTCAAAAGCATGAGTAAATTGTTCATTTTTCTTGTACGGCTTAAACTTTTGAGTAAATTTGCGGTCCATGAAATTTATCCTATTGTTTGGACCCCAGATATCCCGAGTTCCAGACTTGTTAGATGCAATTGTGGTCAGAGAGCTGCGTGGCGAGATTTGCCTTACCACGGTGCATGAAACTCAACGTGGAAGGCCTATCAGATTGGATACCATCTGCATCTACATTATCGTTGTACACAACACACTGACTTACTCAATGATGTAATTATAAGCCAAGAGTACCAAAATCTCCAGCTTTATACATGGACGATTTGCTTTTGGGACAGGAAAAAAGAGAGGAGGCTGTGTGCGTTGTCTCACACCGCGCATCCTTTTGCCTTGCCCAACATAGTGACATGCGTGTACATCATCCGAAGAGCATGCATGCACCGCACCTCCGTTGCTGTCCTCCGCCCAATGGATGTGAATTTAAGGAGGCCGAGTTTGGCCCAGCCGAATGAAACCGAAGTATGTATCCAAGAGTAATAGCAACTAGAAGAATTAATTTTTTGACACTTTAGAAGAATTAATTTAGATTAGTTGCAATGCATTGTAAGCTACAGGCCATGCAAAGGCACCGTATACCCCATCTAACACCTTCCCCTTTCAAATCCCTGACACCTTCACCTTATAACTCAAGACTCAAAACTAGGAAATTGTTTACTTTCATCTCAAATAATCAAACTTTTAGCTAAAAAATTCAACTCGAGAATCCCAAACTTTCAACTTGAAAGCTGAACTTTCAACTATAAAAAGAGATCTTTTGAACTTTCAAATACGAAAATGCAAACTTTTAACAAAAGATGAAGAGATTTCACCTCGATAACGCACCCGGGAGCCACAGCGGGCTTCACCGAGTCATTGGAGGAGTTGGCATCGGCGAGACAGTGGCAAGCAAGCTGTATATGGCTCCCAAAGGCATCACAGGTAGGGACGAAACAAGAATAAAAATAACAGATGTTCACTATTTCACCATATATATAACAATATATATAATTTTTAATCAATATTGTGCTAAATAGTAATATGTCCAGCAATTTTTAGTATAAATACTTCAACACAGCCGACGGCAATGTATGATGATAAAGAAGTAGCGATTGAAATGCATACCAAAATGAAGAAATCCGATAATAATATTGGTTAGTTGCAGCAAACTGAAGAAACTAAATGTGAAATCACATATAAAAGTTGATTGGTATTAGTAAAAATACATCATTCCACCTCAATGGCCTATAAAAGAGAACAAAATTACTTAAAACTTGCAAGTAAAAAAATAGGCAGAACGATCAAATATAAGTAAAAGCATTACCTTTTAGTATTTACGTTCTTTTAAGTTCATAAAGCGATGAACTGCAATATTATTAGTAATTTTCTTCAATTTTTGTTTCTTCACATAGCAAATTAGTCTATCATTCATGAAATCATCACCAATTAATTGAAAAGTTAATTAGATATTTGTATGTTCAACAATTCAAGAATAATATAATAGAAAATACGTCTAGTGGTTACTTACTTGACATTATGGTCAAATACTTCAATTTTATCTCTGATTTGCAACAAGCTAGGCCGATATTCCAAAAACCAAAATTGAAACCCTAAGACTTAACCCTACAATTCGATAAAAATTAATCAACAATCATCATATTGAAACCCTAACTCACAAATTTAATCTCTATTATTGAAACAAATTAGAAGCACTAAGAGAAATTTAGAGCAAAGTACATAATAATCAGGTAGGCCTAAGTTTCCTTTGGCCAGTGAGGGTGTGAGGCAACAAAGACCAGGCAGCATTGCGGTGAGATGGCAAGCAAGGGCGGCTAGTGGAACCGATTTCTCTTGTTCTCTAGCGAACGGTCGCTGTCTGGTTGGGTACAACTGTGTGGCAGGTGTGGTGCACATCTCTTGCCCGCCCGTGCAAGATGTACATGCGTAGAGGGCTACTATGAGGTGACTCGTTCAAGATCGATCCAGTGGACGTTGTGGCCTGTTGCGGTTCTCCCACTTGGGCTGGCTTGGCCTACTACAGTTGCCTTATGGGCTAAGAGACAGTAGAGGCTTCTAATAGACTGATGCTAGCTACTGGAAATTTGGGATGCTAATGCTCCCTTTGTTTGGCTTCAAGGAAGGGATCGGGTGCACCGAGTTTGGACTAGGGGGTTTACACATAGGTTGGAGGTGCTGATTCCTGGTAAAAAGATTTTTGTACTTGGTGTACTGTGACACCGGGTGGACCAACATGGCTCCGCCCTTGATCTCAGGGCAGGCAGATCCTTGAGGAGCAGAAAGAAGGTTGACGACAAGCTATGTAGTAGCAAATGAGTTGCTAGGAGTAGAAAGAGATTTGAGGAAAAGGGAAGAAATTGGAGTTGAAAGGTTAAGGGAAAAAGAAAAAGTATGGTGGAGGCGACTTAGTACACAAAAACAAAACAAAACAAAACAAGTGGGCATTGGGCACCTCCATGCTTACCGATAGGTTTACCCAACTAGGGCTCTCCGCGGGATTTGTAACTTGCGGATATCCACAAAATAGCCATTCATGATAGACTAAGAGTTCGGTTTGGCATTGCGGTGGATTATGATACTCGTTTGGTTGAACCATTTTTGTATATTTGGTGTTTCGCCCTTCCTACCACATAGGAGAAACGAAGAGAATGTTTTGAAACTCCTTGTGTATCCGTGGGCCAAGGGATTACCTTCTTGCTCAGCAGCTTGTGACTCCCAACAAGTTGAGGCAATGCTCAACTTGTTTGTGGTGACTGGTTTGGTCAACATATCTGTAGCATTATTGTTGGTGTGCACCTTTCACCAAATCAATCTCTCCAATGCTAATCAATTCTTTGATCTTGTGATACCTCCCATGAATGTGCTTTCTCTTAGCATGATATACCCGATTCTTAACTAAATAAATTGCACTCTGACTATCACAATGCAGCAAATTTCCACCTTGTTCAATGCCCAGTTCCTTTACAAGTCTTGCAAGACATCATGCTTTCTTATCAGTGTCAGCCACAACCTTGTACTCTATGTCAGTTGTAAACAATGCAACAATAGACTGAATTGATGACTTCCAACATATAGGCCCTCCACGTAGAGTAAAAACATACCTAGTAGTAGACCTTTTGTTATCCAAATCACTGACAGAGTCCAAATCAACACATCTCACAAGCAAAGATTACGATGATGTCCACCAAAAACAATACCATGACTTGTTGTACCTCTCAAATAATTGAATATTCACTTGATTGCCTCCCAATGTTGTTTTCATTGTTTAGACATAAACTTGTTGACTTGACTAACAATATGTGTCAAATCAGGCCTTACACAAACCATTGCAAATATTAAGCAACCAACAACACTAGCATAATGAGCATTCTACATCTCTTCAATTTCCTTGTCAGTTCTTAGACAAAATCGAGGAGAAAGTTTAAAGTGTTGTGCTAATGGAGTAATTACTAGTTTTGTCTTGCTTATATCAAACCGATTTAGAACCTTCTCAACATATTCCTATTGAGACAACCACGGTGTTGGACCCGAGATGGTTCTTCACATAGTTTTCTTAAGCTTCTATCCTTGTGTATCTTCATGCCCAAAATCTTCTCTATCGCTCCTACGTCTTTCATACTAAATTCCTAACTTAGCAAACCCTTCAAACTAGGGGTGAAAATGGATCGGATAGTTTCCGACCGATCCGGACAAAAACGGATACGGATTGTGTCGGATCGGATTTTTTTCGGATAATTCTCGGATCGAATACGAATACGGATTTTTTATCGGATACGGATACGAATATAGTAAGCCTAGTATCCGTCAAATACGGATACAGATACGAATTATTCGGATAATACGAAACCGGATATCCGAGATTTTAGCCCATAACCAGCCAGCCCATACGGCCCATTCCAACGCCACGCGCGATCCAACCATCGATTCTTCCTCCATGCAATCCAGCCGTCGGTTGCCTTTAGGGTTTACTAATTACCACTGGCACCGGCGCGGCCACGCCCACCGCCGACTCCTTGATCGCGCCGCCGCGCGCCCACCGCCGCCGCCCGCCCGCCTCGGCCAACCGCCGCCTCGCCCGCCCGCCTCGGCCGGCCGCCTGCCGCCGCCGCTGCCTCCCGGTTTCCTGCCTCCGCGCTCCGCCGGCTTCCTGCCTCCGTCGGTTTCCTACCTCCGCACTCCACCGGCCGCCTGCCTCCGTGGGTTTCCTGCCTCCGCGCTCCGCTGACTTCCTGCCTCCGTCGGCCGCCTGTTGTAAGTTAGTGATGATTCTTGGATGGATTAGTTGCTGATCTTACTGCTGATTGATGAAAATTACTCATGGATTGATTGATCTTACTACTGATTGATGAAATTTACTCAGAATGTGTATCTGTTACTCAGAATGTGTATTTTGTCAACAAAGTAATTTGAGGCCTGATACTTTTGCCATCTAACTTGAAATGGACAGTGAAACAAAATCTTGATGCAGACCTTGAAAACCTTGAAAACGGATCGGACAACAAATGGACAGTGAAACAAAATCTTGATTCCATTCATACATCACATAACAAATTCAATTGACACTTTTTCATAATTTAGCAAAAACAATGCTGCATGCTTCCATTCAGAGTTGATATAACACAGTCATACTGATACATACATCTGTGTTCAGAGTATAATTTTTGCTTAGCATCAGAAACTGTTGATGTATTCCAGAAATCAGTTACTATTGCTCATGGGAACCTTATATATGCATAGTATCATGTGGATTTCATTAACCTAGATACAAGACAAAGTTGATACACTATTTTGCAGAAAAGATTTATCATAGTAATGCTTCTGGAGAAATTAATAAGTGCATGAGTGTTATTCAATAATTCTTTTAAAGTTTATGTGTCTAGTCCAATTGCAACTTCAATGAAAACAGCAGCTACAAATATGCAAACAGTGCATTCTAATGTAAACAAGTTGGAGGATGAGGAGAGTGATGATGATATTGATGCAGACCTTGAAAAATACTTGCATGACAGTAGTACCTTAGGCCAATGTGCCAAAACCGAGTTGGAAATGTATATGGAGCAACCACTACTGCATTGGCCAAAGAAAGACAAAAAGAAATTTGATGTTTTGGCATGGTGGAAGGTCAAGCAATTTGGGCTCCCTATTCTCTCCATACTAGCTCGAGATGTCTTGTCTATTCAAGTGTCCACTGTTGCTTCGGAGTCAGCATTTAGTGCTGGTGGATGGGTTGTTGATTCATTTCGTAGTCGTCTAGATCCTGATATTGTGCAAGCTTTGATTTGTACCAAAGATTGGACTACGGGATCTAGGAAAGGTAATGTTAAGTTTTGCTCTTGTGTTTTATTTATTTTTGTGTAGTATGTGATGAAAACTTTGATCATTATTTATTTTTTTTGATAAAACACACAGGTGGTGGAAACATTGGTGGATCTATCATAACTGAGATTGACATAGAGGGCATTGAATGCCATTTTGCATACATGATGACAACGGTTTGCTAGTCTTTACATCGTACTACATAGTTGTTTGGTTTTATTTTATACCGCTTTGAGTATTTATTGAAATAAAACTTGTAGGTACAAGAAGTCTTAGGAGATGCTGAGATGGAGGACTTGGTGGATGAAATGGAGGAATGAAATGTTCTTATGCTTGTTCAGATTGCTATCGTGTCATCATGTGTATTCCATGAATTGCATGTTGTTGCTACTTATGTAGTTATGTTATGATCGACTATCGGGTATATTTTCATTGTGGATAAAAAGACTATGCTTGTTCATATTTCATGAATGTTTTGACAAGATGAACTATTTACGTATTTTCGTTAATTTTGGATGTATAGTTTAAGGAGTTTTCATGTTCCGATAAATATTCAGAATCGTATTCGCTTCGATTCAGTATTCGATCAGATCGTATTCGATATTATTCGTATTTGTATTTGTATTCAAGTTATCCGTATTCGTATCTGTATCCGAAAAAAATATGAAAACAAATATGGTAGAGACATTATTCGTCCGTATCCGATCCGTTTTCATCCCTACTTCAAACAAATCATATCATACATGTGCTTTGCAACAATAAGCGTATCATCAACATACATTAGGAGAAAAGAAAGAAACCATCATCAAGGCTTCGAACATAAACACAACCATCATACTCGTGTCATATGTAACCAATCTGCAACATGTAGGAGTCAAAACACTTGTATCACTGCCTTGGAGACTGTTTCAACCCACACAATGACTTTCATAGCTTGCAAACCAAGTGCTGATTTTCAGATTTATTGAACCCTTATCAGCACCTAGGTGTAGGTTCATGTTGTGATGAGTAAATAGGTAAGTGTTTTTATGTCAAGGTGCATTGCTATGCAATGGGTTGCTTTGTCTGGGTGTGCGCAAGTTGACTTGGTGGACAGGAACGTCACAGCCACAAAAGATGGACGTAGAGGTATAAGATCTAACATGTCGTAGAGTCTAGTGGATGTCAAAGGACGTGAGGAGAGGCTAAAGAGACTTGCCGGAGAAGACAGATCAGATCGATGGAGTGAGTGCATGTCTGCAGCGAATGCACGTAGGAGGAAGCGACCAGGCGCGAGCACAGTGACTATGCACGTGCATATAAGTACATGTATTAGCCCTTGCGGCTGGATATGGGATTAAGGAATGCTAATTAGAGAGGCATGCATTACTGAAGAACTAGCTACAGAAAGCAAAAATTCTTGAGAAGCTAGATTTTTGTAGAACACAAAAAAAATCATCTAGAGATAGAATTGAGATATTGTTTTAGGAAGATGATTTTTGAACAGATAGAATAGAAATTTGCACATGAGGTGTGAAAGTCTCTGGTGTTCTATCCGTGAGTTTTTGCTATTCTTTCTCTTAACTTTCATATTGATCTGTTCTTATTTATCTTGCCGTCAGAATCATTTTGTGCTTAGTTTATTTAGTGCAGACTAGTGTTTACTCTATTTAAATTAGTGTTCTTCTGCTGTTTGCTCTAGATTAAATCTAGTTAGTATTTGAGAGTTTTGGTGTCTCTGTTTTTAGTAGATTAATTTAATTTTTAGTGACTGATTCACCCCCTCTCAGTTGATCATCCCATAATTGAAATCAGAGCCTGGTAGTTGGATTAATCTATGGCAACCATGAAGGGTTTTGATGGCGATGACTTATCTTATTGGAAGAGCCGAATGGAAGGATATTTGCAAAGACTTGGTTTTAATATTTGGGATGTTGTGCAACATCTTTTTGTTCGTCCTACTAATACTGCCTCTCAAGAAAACAAATTTTTAATTGAAAACAATTCGAGACCTCCGTATGCTATTGTATGTTTTCTTTCTCGAAACAAGTATGCTCGAGTCGATGGTTTGACTTCTGCCTATGAATTTTGGGAAGTTCTTAAAAAATATCACGAGGGAACTTCTCAAATTAAAAGTGTAAAAAATGAACTTTTGACTTCTGAATATGAGCTTTTTAAGATGAACCCCGGAGAGTCAATTTATGCTTTCTTTTCTCGGTTTAATTCGCTTGTTAATCATCTTTCTGGTGTAGGCAAGATCTACACAGAGGCAGAGAGGTGCTGTAAAGTGCTTAGATCTCTTTCTAAAGAAGGGTGTAATATTAAGGCCACTACCATAATAGAAGCAAAGGATCTAGACATGCTTATGATTGACTATATCTACTCCTCGCTAAAGACCTATGAGATTACTCTGCCCTGTTCTTTTCAGCTTCTAAAAGCTGCTTTTCGGCTTTTTTACAGTAACTAGCTTCTAAATAGAGTATTTTTTAAAGATAGGGTCTACTAGTTAATTGTAGTACATACTTTACTGACTTCATTTATATCAGCAAAAACCGCACGTGGATTTCTGTTACTCTGTAATCTCCCATGCAAACAGCTCAAAAGTTACAAGCTGCAGCCAAAAGCCACAAGCCGCAGCCAAAAAGAACAGACCCTAAGGTACTTAGAACCAGGTGTGAAAAGAAGGGTATCCAAACTAAGGGATGTTTTCATTGTGGCAAGGAGGGCCACTTTAGATTCAATTGTCCTGAACGGAAGAGAAACAAGAACAAGAAGTCAGTGGAAAAGAAGCCCAGCAAAAGGTTTGATAAAACAAAGCTCTCCACCGATATGGAGGTGATGACACTACGACAAAAAGGGTCATCACAGATGATTATCAAACTGTCTGAATTTATGTGTCTATGATAATAGGTGGTTATCACAGACGGCTCTCAAACCGTTTGTGATAAATACAACACAGAAAAAACCGTCTGTGATATATCAGTTATCACAGACGGTTATTAAATATTGTCGCCTGTGATATGTTAATTATCACAGACAGTTAATGCCAAAAATCGTCTATGATATGTGATATATCATAGACGGTTCTCAAACGTAGACATCTGTGATATCTTACATATCACAGATTGCTAATACCAAAAATCGTCTGTGATATTCATATAGCACAGAGGATTTATTGCTACAAACTGTCTGTGATAGCTATTTGAATATCTATATTATTTCTTATTTTCGGCTAGCTTCAGGAAATGCTAGCCATGTCCTCTGAAAACAAGTAAACATATAACATATATAGCACACGACAATCATTACACAGATCTTACAGATAAACTAAACAACTAAATGAAGTACATTTCAATAAATTGTTTGGTTAAGCACAACTGAGTTATTACAATTATATCAAATGTTTTAACATCTAATCTTCATCGCCGGGGTAAAACTCTTTAGTCTTGTTTATGACATCCGCTATCAAGAATTAGAAGAGCTTTCCTTAAATTTCAGCGAGTTTGTCAAGATTGAATGTACTTATGTTGAATTCCACGCGCTGTCGTTAGGAGTGTTAAAATCATTAGTGTGTGTGTGTATATATATAAAATCATGAAATAACTATTGACAAGTTGACAAAATATCTGGATTATTCACCTTAGTGGCCATGATATCCTCGATGATTGAAACATGCTCATATTTCATGGCTATTTGAGAAGACTGAAAATGTCTCCGATGACGATGATTCCTGTGTGTCCACTAACTACGATCTGGAGTTTACTAATATTTGTGCTATGGTCAACTCGGATAGTGACAACGACGAAACTTCATTTTCAGAATCTGTCTACTACAATTGTACATAACGGCCATGGGAGCAACTCGCAGGATTGTACAGATATGTTTAAAGCATCTGTTCTATCTGGTTTTGATGATGACAACGTCAACTCTTACGTCGAGATATTTGATTCACTTTTCGGTGACCACGACAATGACGATGTTCTAGAGGAACAATTATGCAAGGTAAGAAAATGTTCCTTATTTGCAATTGTGAATCGTCACGATCAGGCTTTACACATCCTTCGTCCCAAGCTTTGCACTATTAAAAAGGAACATGGTGAGTTGTTACGTCCTCATTCTTGTGCTCCTCTTGACCAATGCGAAACTTGCGAAAGTTATGGGCAATTGGAGGTTGAAGTCCAATCATTGTGAAAATCACTTGCTAATTATGTACATGAGATTGATGATTTGAAAAGAAAGCCATGTTCTTCTTGTCTTGACACTCAAGCCTTACATGAGAATCATGTTATTGCTCTGTGCATGACATGTAAACAACTTAAACAATAGGTGGATACACTCAATTCCACATTCATGGTAAGGCTTAAGGAGGCAGTGAAAGAAGAATTTTTCGTACGTATAATCTATTTTTTATTCAAAATTACATAAATATATCCGCGGCAAATTTTTTTACAAAAATAGGCTTCAGTCGCCCAATAGGGGGCGACAGGAGCCTATCGCCAAACCAGAGGCCGACACAGTCCCTGTCGCCCTACCATCGAGCGACGGCACCCAGTCGCCTCCCCAGTAGGTGACTCACAGTGCAGTCGCCCGCCCATTGGGTGACTCCCCCGTGAAGTTTTAAAATTTTATCAATTTTGTAGTTTTTAACTGAAAAAATCTGCTGAAGTTGTAATAAAAGTTTATGTTCATTGTATGTTGTAGGTGCGTAAAAAATTTTGGAAATTTTTTTTGTTCATTGTATGTTGTAGGTGCGTAAAAAATTTTGGAAATTTTTTTTGCCCACGATTGACCGTAGAACGATCGGTACATATGATGGTAAATGATATTTTGATGTTACTGAGAATTCGTGTGTGGAGAAAACCGGTATGTTAATATTGTTAGATGACTTGATATGTGAATGATTGAATGCGAAAAGATGAGATAATAGGCTTGATTGAATGCGAAAAGATGAGATAATAGGCTTGTTTGAATTGAAATAAACTTCATAATGCAGTTGGGAGTAACATGTCGTGTACTTTTTTATTACATACATAACATATAGCATCATGTGCGACTAACCCGCCCAATTGCTCGTACGAC
Organism: Bonia amplexicaulis; assembly: GCA_036346245.1. Lineage (NCBI taxonomy): Eukaryota > Viridiplantae > Streptophyta > Magnoliopsida > Poales > Poaceae > Bonia > Bonia amplexicaulis. The sequence goes on from CM070764.1 coordinate 7,762,377, forward strand.
CTACTGTATAGACCGGGGCCATTTTACCTTCGTTGCCCGCTTGTTATTGAACTCCTCGGCGACCTCTTTTGCCTTAGCCGTCATTTCCCTCTTTCTCTCGCGCTCCCTCTCGCGAGCCTCCCGCTCCCTACGCGTGCACGCTTCGAGATGAGCTTTCGTCTCGCGTTGTATACGCATGGTTTGCTCATTCTTGCGCCGCTCCTCCTCCTGCATTTCCGATGACCTTGCGGCATTCCACTTTTCGAAGTTGAGGGACCATTGGTCCTCAGGGTGGATCTTAAGATCGATTCATTTGTGGTAGGCACATAGGGTCCTTACCGGCTGCTGATAGGTTGCGGTGTCCATACCGCGGTCGAGGTAGTCACTAGAGTAATTTGTGCAACCCCAGTAACGCATACCTAGGCTGATACGGTGCTTAGACTTGAAGAAGTTGCAAGTGTCCCTGCACCAACAAATGGGAGTGTCTCACCCTCGGGTGGGAGTTATGGCGAACGCTCGGTGGGAACGTTCGGGATGGGGTTGTTGCTACGGGGCCTCTTATTGCGGGGAGCTGACCTCGTAGCACGCTGGGCTTGTTCTGCCCGGGCCGCAATACCCCTTATTTTATCATCGCGGGCGGCAGCTGACCGTGCTAGGTAGCGGGTCTCCTCCCATTGCTTCACCATCTTGTCCAATTGCTTCTTGTACTGCCTTTTGTCTATCCCGATGCGGTGAAGAAAGCACGGTGTAGTGTGGGGTTTGGTCGTGTAGTGTTCCCTGCAAAATGGAATGCACCCTAATTTATAGGGTCCAATCTTCCTCTACTCGTACGTGTAAAGCTGGTGCGCGTGGTTCTAGCACTGAGTAAAGCTGGGTCAGCATGCCATGTGACTGCGCAAAGTTGCCACATTTTGTTATGTCACTACGCAAAGCTGCCCTGTTATGCGATGTCACTACGCAAAGCTGACCTCTATTGTCATGTCTCTACGCAAAGCTGCCCCCTATTGTCATGTCTCTGTGCAAAGCTGCCCCTTTTGTCATGTCACTACGCAAAGCTGCTCTGTTATGTCATATCACTGTGTAAAGCTGACCTCTGTTGTCATGTCTCTGCGCAAAGCTGCCCCTTATTATTATGTCTCTGTGCAAAGCTGTCCCCTTTTGTCATGTCACTGCGCAAAGCTGTCCTATTATGTCATGTCACTACGCAAAGCTGACCTCTGTTGTCATGTCTCTGCGCAAAGTTGCCCCCTATTGTCATGTCTCTGTGCAAAGCTGCCCCCATGGCGGACGCTGAGGGGCCAGTCGGAGCGGGGTCACCAAAAGAAGACCTTCCCTTTCAAATGAAGGAGGACTTCAGTCCTAACTACCGCTTGATACCCACGAGGCGTGCTCAACCAGTGTGGACAAAATGCAGACACAATGAGGACACGGTCGTGCAGGTCATCGAACGCAATTTCGATGACGGGCGACGTTTCTTCCGGTGCCCACACTCCATGGTACAAATTGTTAACAGTACATTTTTCGTTACTGCTTATAGAGCCTCTTTGTTTACCGTCTTTCCCGCAGATGACAAAATGCGACTTCACCCGCTGGATCGACCCTCCTCATGAACTGTATATTGTCAACTACGTGGATACATTATGGGATCGAATCTTTGAGTTGGAGGAGCGACTCGACACTCTCAATGAGGAGCATAACGACCTCCGCCAACAGATGCAACGCAAGAGGGGCAACGAGGAGGTTGTCAACATAGGAAGCTCATACGATCCGACATGTTGCTGTGCAAACCCTAGCTGCATATATGCGTGCCACTACAACAACGGCCAGCCCCGTCTGAGGCGGCCCCTCAGCAATACTCCATGTGGGTGCCACGAGACTCGTTTGGCATATAGGCAAAGAGGTGTATGGTTGTACCGTAGTATGTACGAGTGTTGATCAAAATAATGTGCAATGTTGTTAAGCATGTCATCGATTGGTTGTTATCTTCGTGCGGCTGTTATCATGAGCTATAAAAATATCGCATTTTAACTAATAGCAAATAGAACTAGTAAGTTAGTAAACAGAGCAGTACTAAGCTACCAGCACAACACGAACTACATTACAGAAAAGAGGATGTAACATAGCAGTTATACATTTGTAGTCTCGAACAACTATTGATCAGCACATGCATTGCATCGTCTAGTTGTGTACCCCTCCTGACCGCATCGCCCGCAATGTGCACCAGATGTTCCGGCTTGTGATTCGTCCATATCATTTCTAATAGGCCGGCTCTGTCACCGACCCTTCCCACCCTTTAGCATGTGAACATCTGGAATCTAGGTCCTCACTGCAATGTCCAACGTGGCGAAGTTTCCGACCACCCTGAACCCCCAGAGCTCCCCACACCAAGCCTGCAGTACCCTCTCCTTAAAGAAGTACTCCGACATGAAGTTCGAAGGATCTATGCCCACAGTCCCGCATGTAGCGAGGACATGAGAGCATGGCTTGTGTAATAGCTTCAGCTTATTGTACGTGTAGCTAGGTTCGTTTGCATGATCTCCAAGGCATACCTCGTGGGTAACAAGGGAACAAGCTGTCCTAAATCTGGCTCTATCACGGAGTACAACGTCGAACCGATGCTCCCTATTGCCCATGACCTGCACTGTGTGCAATTGTCCCTTCTGTGCCTTCGTCTCCATGTATGCCGTAATTTTCGACGAATACAGGGCTCGAGGATTGGCCGCATGAAGTGCGGCATTCGCGTGCCTCTCCATAAAGTAGCCAATTGTGTTGTGAAGAACACCTTCCACGATAGCGACAAGGGGCTAAGAATGGAGGCCCCTGAGAACCCAATTGTACACCTCCGTCAAGTTAGTTGTCATTATGCCATACCTTGCGGCGTCCGTGTCGTGCAACAGCAACCACTTCTCCAATGGTTCTCCCTCGATCCACTGCGAGAAGCACTTGATGTTTCGTGAGCTCTTCCTTCTTGGACCAGCTGGGTTAGACTCATCGAGTGCTGGCAAGGATTGCGGTTGAGCTGCCCTAGGAATGACCGGCCCCTTGCTCCTCTCGTCGACGTTCTTCCTAGTGTGTTCGTCCAACAGCACCCACAAAGCATCAAATTTCCTCCGCTGGTTCTGCATAGCCAGCCTCTTGAATAGCTTCATCAAAGGTTGTTTCGGGAACTACTTGAAAAGGTTAGCCCCTAAGTGACGAATGCATCACTTGTTCCTCATGTCCGGCCAGGAAAAGGGCTCCTCGGGGTCTTCCTGAAGTTTTCTTATAGTCTTTATAATCCCGGCGTGGCGATCATGGATTACACACACACTAGGACGAGTGCCGACAACTCCAACCCTGACATGTCTGAGAAACCACAACCAGCTTCCATAATTCTCACATTCCACGAATGCGATGGCCAGTGACAATATTTGGTTGTTGCCGTCAATGCCGATGGCCGTCAGGATCTGCCCCTTGTATTTGCCTGTCAAAAAGGTCCCGTTAATTGAGATCACCGGCAGCATGTACCTGAATGCCTCAATGCAAGCACCAAATGCTAACAAGGCTCTCTACAACACCGCATATCCTGGTGGACTTGTGGATGGCATGTCTTGCACAACGATATACGTGCCCGAGTTCCTGTCATGCAACACCTGAAGCATACGAGGAAGATTGTCGTACGCCGCCTCGAAAGACCCAAAACGTTTTTCCAACGCCTTCTGCTTGGCACGCCACGCCTTCGCGTAGCTAATCTTGTACTTGAATTTGTTCTCAATAGCTACCACGATATGCGTGGCTTCCATGTCTTTCTTCTCCACTATCTCTCTATACATCAAATTGGCTATAAAGGCGGACGTTAGGTTACGATGCCTCGCCAAAACACTGTTGAGAATGCAAGAGTGCGGCTCCACCTTTGACACAATCTAGTGAGTCTCATACATAGGTCTACGTGCGTGCACCCTCCAAGGACAACCAGCCTACTCGCACTTCACAGTGTACTGCTCCTGGCTTGATTTCACGACACAAAATGTCCGCTGCATTGAAAGAGCCCATAACTTGATGGCATCCTGCAGTGCTGCCTTGTCAGCAAAACATAGAATCAACCGAACCTCTATCTCATGAACCTCTGCCTTGCCCATAGCTTGACACATGACCTTGCGCAGCTTCTAGTGAGCACGATTGCACAAGCAGGACACACTCGTATGCATGGCGCCAGCACCCTTGCACAAAGCCCTTCCACACAGCAGTGCGCATCAATGTCTTCAACTCCCATCTGATGTCCTTGGTAGACTGACTCCAAAGCTCTTGCACGACGACGCTGCACACCTCGGGGTCCAACGAAAAACTCCGGATCAGCCAATGCAACATATCTGTGATTCGAGCATTCTCGCCATCCGAATGTACTAGAGTGACTTGCGAAAAACTGCTCAAATCCACACCATTCGGACCTTCACGAATGGTTCCAGCACTGTAATGCACTCTCAATGTAGTGGCTATTGCCATTACTGATGTCGGCCTGCATATATATTTCAATTTTGCGACATGTAAAAATACTAAACTTTCGGACAGTACTAAACTTTCTATACTACAAATTGTACTAAAATTTCTATACTCAAAATGTTCCATACTAAAAAATGTGTTCTAGAAATTTTCTGTACTAACACTTCTATACTAAAAATTATACTATATTTTCTGCATCTACAATTTTTACTAACACTAACATTCGTATAAAATAAATACTACAAATACAACATACTAAAAAAATACCTAAATTTGACGATCTGAATGATGGAATAACTCCTACTCCTCCTTCCTTCCTCTCTCCCTCTCCACTTCTCCCTATCCTTCCTCTCCTCTCCCTCTCCACTTCTTCCCCTCCTTCCTCTCCTCTTCTCCCCCTCCTCTCCCTCTCCTCTTCTCCCCCTCATTCTCTTCTTCGTCTCCTCCACTTCTTCTCCTCCTTCCTCTCCTCTTCTTTTCTCTTCTCCTCTTCTTTCTTTTCTCGGCGCCGAGCGAGTGAAACCAAAAAAAATGGAGAGCATGGCGGCGGCGGCCGAGCGTGCTGTGTTTTTAGCCCCCCTATCGCCCGTGCGTTGGGCGATCGAGTTCCGCCCTAACCGTCAAATGATCGAAATTGCGATCGTCCAACGCCGGAGACAACAATAATTCGCCTAACTGTTGCCATATTCTCCACGTGTCGCTGCCCAGTTGGGCAATGGCTTCAGTCGCTCTCCATATTGGGCAACTAGAGCCTATTTTTGTAAAAATATTTGTCATGGATATATTTCTGTAATTTCGAATAAAAATAGATTATTCGTACAAAAATTACGTGAAAGAATGACTCTCCGCATCCATGGATTGCTCATCATGTCAACTCTTACTAAAAAGATTGCCTATCTTGTGACGTCTCTTAAAAGATTTACCACTGGTCAAAAGGAGTTGGACTTGATTTTGGACAAATCTAAAGGAGTTCAGAGTCTTGAATTCCCTTTTTAATTGGGATTTGAATTTGAAGCCTAATTTTGAATTGAACTCTCATTTGATTTTTTGGTCACCAATTGAATTTTTAGATCTTGGATTTTGATTATTAATTCAACCTTCTGATCAAAATTTCTTTGTTCCAATTTTAATTCATGTTTCTTAAACGAATTAAACTTTGAATTTTGGATTTCATCCTTGAATCAAGCTTCCCTTAAATTTTGAATTTCTAGTTCGAATTAATTTCACTGTAAATTCTCCCGCGCTACTTTGATGGATCATCTTTTCATATTCAGCTTTTTATTCTCATTTGTTTTGTTATTTGTATATCTTTTCTAAAATTTAATTTTCATAACTCAATTTCCAGAAAAGCCCCAAATAATGTTTTTGAAAAATTCAAATGGCAACAAGATGTATCAAAAAAGTTTTAAATTTTACATATTTTCGAACATCAAATTTTTGGGATGCTACAGAAAGCGGCTTGATCAAAAGGATCCTCCATGGGTCGCTCGGGGGCGCTGGGCAACCTGGAAGGATGGCACCTATGTCTTGGAGGCGCGCTCTCGTTGCCGCCCTCTAAGACCAGAGCACCACAAACCGCAGCCAAGAACGCAGTAAGGTAGGCGAGCATGCCGACGAAGGGAGGAGTGGCTCGAGCGGTTAGAGCGCGGAGTCAGGGAGAAGCAGCACGAGGGTGGATTGCGGTGAAGGCCTCATTAGTGATGGAGAAGGAAGAAGCAAGCAACTGGAGTTGTGTTTGGATTGGGCTCTTTTGTGCACGGGCAAGCTGGGGTAGTGAGAGGATGCGCAAGCACAAGCAGTCGCCGCCTAAGAGCTCGCGTTGCACCTTCATTTCCGCTTCTCCGTTTGAGATCTGACGCCTAACAGCAATCGTCGTCGTCGTCTTCCTCAACTCCGGCCAGCTTCACCCCCACCTAATCTCCACCAAGGTGATGCCGGCATTATACCCGCCCCACCTCAAGCTAACTCTTCTCCTCTTTCTTTTCCCTCGATCTCCACCCCTCATCACAGTGCCACCGCCACACCATCCTCTCCCGCCGTGGCTCGTCCCGAGTGCCTCCTCACCTAAGGTCGGAGCCGCCGCAGCTCTCTCTCTCTCTCTCCTCCCCTCCGGTCAACCTTTATCACCTTCTCCGACAAATGGACTCAATTGTGTTGTGAGGGTTCAATTTTGTCCCTTGTTGGAGCCCACCACTACCTCCCTTGCCGCCGGTGATCACCGCCCGAACATCCCTCCCTTGCCAACAGTGAGCGCCACCTGAACGCCTGTCACCCTCATTTGTTATCATTGCAGTGAAGAGGAAGGAGGCGAAGACCTCTCCTCATTCTCTCCCTCTCTGACACACAAGATGGGTCAAATTAAGGGTCAAACGGGCCGAGGAGTATCATTTAACTGGCATCGAAATGGTGAACATGTTCTAAACAGTATTTGCACTGAAGGGGCGAAAATTAAATCACGTGATGATTTGAGGGGGACAGATGGAACTGGTTCTTACAATAATGGCATGTTGTAACATCTACTTCATTTTAAGTTCCCAAGGTGGTGCGGTATCAGCAACTGGTCAGGTTGTGAAACAAATCAGGGCTCTAGCTGCAAGGAAAACGGTGCGTCTCCATAAGCTCACCTTGTATGATGGCTGTACCTTAGCTCACTTGCATTGTCACAACTAAGATTCATACATATACAGGCAAAGAAGAATCAGCGCAGATTGTAACACAAGGAAGAGATCATATACTGCCCTAAGGAAATATTAAAAGGAAGATATACAAAGTTGCACACCTAATCAGCAATCAAGCATCCAGTACTTACTAATTCAGATCCAGCAAGATAATTATAAATGCATATAAATCGGGCTACAATCCGCTTGCTCCATCGGAGCACTTAGAAGCAACACAAACAAAAACTGTTGCATGTTCAGCTAAATACTTGCTACCGCAGAAGAATCGACAGGAGAAATAGGCTTGCATCGCCTACTGGCTCCTAATATACGACGCCAGGCAATATATTGGCGATGCTGCAGGAGTATGTACAAGAGTGCCATGAAGGGCTTTTTTTGTTTCCAATCTAGAGTTACTCAGGACCATCATGGAAGGGCGACGAGTGCAGACTATTGCCTGAATATCACTCCTTCAGATGACAGGAGCCTTCATGTTATGCAATAAGGCTGCTCTGGATGTGCTTCAGTGTTGGGCAAACCGCACGTAGTCTGCCAAAATCCAGCGCATTTATCTGTTCGGAATCAAACTGGAAAGTTTAGGAGAAGAAATTTGAACATATCAGATACACAAACTTGAACTATTGCACACCAAATGCAAAAGCTTACCGTTGGACAAGAGTGTACATTGAGGATCTCCAACGCACCACAAATGGATATTGCAGATTCTAGTTCCTCCTCTTGCAACATGGTGCATGCCTATAATTGTGATATTGGAAGAGTTAAGTGTATGCAACATAACCAGATAAAAGCAATAAGATTAACTAAGTTGACAAATACGTAAAAATGCATCATGGACCATTGAAGTTAATAATTGATGAAATCAGGTAAGATATGAAGCAAAGGCCCAAACCCAGGCCTCAACTTTGATAACACGATGTGTAAGTGCACATATTTAAAGTCCATAGTGACAAAGTGAGTACAGCCACGAATCATTGCAACTATACAAAAGTTATATCTATGAAATACCTTGAGGAATTACAGGCATTTACTGCAATCAGTCTAGATTACTTGGATATATTATTAGCGAAAATTTTGTTTTTGCCACTCAAAATGTGCACAATAATGTTGCTGCCATCAAAAGTTTGCTCTTTTCATTTTTGCCACTCCAAAACCGGGTTTCATTTCGTTTTTGCCACTCGCATTACAAAATGTTAGTTGACTGTCATTGCTGGGAGTTTTGACCATGACAAAGCTGCTGAAAGAACTTTGACGGAACAACCAAAATACCCTTGTCAGATGGTGGGGCCATTTTGTCAGGCCTTGTCAAATTACCAAATTAACTCCAAAAAATATTAATAAAGCATTTTGAATTCAAATAAATTATTTTCGCTCATGATTAACCTCTAATTAACCACAATAAATACTTTTGAAATTCAGAAAAATGGGAAAGACACTTGAAAATCCATAGTAATTCTAAAAAATAAAAAAAAAGAAATGCCAGAACTCAAATACAACTGCGATCACATAAAGGCATCAAAAAGCATACCAAGGCATGCAGGTGGCCTTCTCTAGGGCAACTAGGACCAGCATGGTCTTTTCTGTTAGGTTGATCGTGGCCTTGACTAACGGGAGTGGAAAAAACGGAATGAAACCTAGTTTTGGAGTGGCAAAAACGAAAGAGTAAACTTTGTGATGGCAGAAACGATATTGCACACATTTCAAGTGGTAGGAAAAAACTCTCTACTAATATAACGTGGGAGTTTGTCCGTCATCTTTCGTCCTCTTCGCACAGCGCACGCACACAAACTCTCTTCGCGCAACTGCCGCACACAAACTCTCTTCACGCAGCGCATGTGCCCTCCCTCCTCGCAACCACCACGCACAAAGTCCCCCCATCCGCAACTTCTCGCCGCCATGGCGGCCCTTCACCCTCCCTCCATATCGCGTGCCTCATCGGACTCTGCTGTCGCTCCCAGCTCCACACCACCTAAACCGCCGCACCCTCCTCCCTCCCCTCCCATTCGCGTCCCGCGCCTTGCCGCCACTGCTGCCCCTCCCACTGCCACACAGACTCCACCGTGCCCCCTCCCCCGACCTCTCCATCCAACTCTCCCCTCCTCCCCCCTCGCTGCTATAGCTGCCTCCCCTACCCCCGTGGCCTCCGACCCCAACCTAGGCAGTCAACCCGCCGACCCCAACACCGACCGCTGCATCCGCATGCTCAAAGGGCAAACCAACTTCATCTTCAGCACCAACTTCAACCCACATACCAGCTACCAGGTCGCCTCTGGGGGGTTCGACTGCATCGTGCGCATCTGGGGACGTCAAGAGCGGCCACTGCGTCTACGCCATCGATGCGCAGTCTGAGACTGTCACCTCCGTGCACTTCATATGGGATGGATCGATCATTGTGTCAGGCTAGCCATGATGGGAGCTGCAAAATTTGGGATGTTGGGACTGCATCTTGTCTCAAGACGGTCATCGACGACAAGAAGCCTACAGTGTCCTCCATGTTCTCACCCAATGGCATGTTCATCCTTGTCGCCACACTCGATGACTCACTGGGATGACCAATTAACCGCTACTTCATACCATTTAGTGATCGATTCTTCAAAACACTCAAGTGCAAACAAAGCTCATAGATAGGCCCCTTAGGTATTGTGAAGTTTAGAACACTCTTAGTCATTGAGGATGAGAAAGCCCCTGCTCTTTGTCGTATGATATGCAAGCCACAATTTTGAACCAACATTTTCACATTTTCCTTTTAAGACTTTACATGATCATGGAGGACTAAGTGAAACCTTTTCGATGCTCATGGATATCAAGGTCACTTCGATGTATTTTGATATGGGTAATGCAACAAGGCACATATAAAATGAACAGATGTTTTAAAATCTCTGTTCCCCAAAATGGCCGCCTAGGCGTCACCTATGCGCTAGGCGCTACCTTCCCACCATGTCCTCCTAGCCGATTTTCCCGCCTAGGCGGCAATTAGGCGCTAGTCTGCCACCCGACTAGCGCCTTGGTAAACACTATTTAAAATCAGTACTCTCAAAACCCCTTAAGCATGCTCAGAAATTACCATAGTACTCTCCCTTCTAATTTGAGATCAGTACTTTCCTGTTAGTCTCAAGAACATCTTGTGTCCTTGAGTGTCATTACATTATGAAGTGTCAAGTGTGCACTGCCACTCTTCACAAGCACTTCATAGCCACATGAGTTTTACCAATTGGATTAAGATACAATATTTCATAAGGGACTAATGTTAGTCATTTAGTTGCCAAAAGTATCACATATGTAGTCAACTGGACCCTACCTCAATTATTTAACTAGTCACATGGTTACCAAAGTCATATTTATGATCTGGGTTCAGTCATGGTCCACGAATCATAGTGACGTGGAAAACATTGTACCTGTTGTTGAATGTTATTGTAACCTGAATATTAAAAGGTGGGCCCTTAATGATAATCCCACTAATTTCATAACTATAGGATAGATGATAATTTTATCAGACTCCCTAAGTTCTGTTAATAATGAGAAATGAGCATTGCATGTATATTGGAGTTGGTTTCCATCAAACACAGTAATTTGTATTGTACTATTTGCTGCTATGGACCTATGATAATTTGCATCATGGTTGATTAATGAGTAATGACATGTATCATGGTTGATCAATGAGTAATAACCCTCATGTTGTGCACTAAACTTGTATATGAGATTATTTCTAGAGGCAATTATCACTCTATTAAAGTTTGCTTGGATTATTAGCTAAAGAAAAATCTAATAAGTCATTTGGACCACCCTCTGTGTTTCGGTTGTACAACATCATTGTGTCGATTACTGCACTTCTATGCTGTTTTTTGACACTGCAGTTAACTTGCAGGATCATGATGGTTATTGGTAGATGATGCATAAAAACATAGGACCGGATGTTACGTCACTTGTGACACTTCCAATCATCATTTTTGAGCCAATAACAATGCATCAGAAAATGGCAGAGGTCCGTAAGAAAATTATTATTTTGGTATGTAGTTTTCTACATAGTCTGTCCTGAGACAAGAAAAAGGAGGAGAGTTGTGTTAGGATTGGCAAGCCAACGTAAAAAACATGCCATTTTTTCATAGAATGAAACACAAATTAAAAGTTTCGTTGGGACGTAACCCTCTTAGCGACGCACCATATCGGAACCCGGATGTGGTGATAAATGAGCAAGGGCCAAGACGTCACTCCCTTCGTGACACGCTACGTCGGCGCCCGGGTGTAGTGGAAAATGAGCAAGGGTCTTTGCACTTTACTCGACGAGTACGAGGGGCAAGGAAGCTAGTCTAAGGGTAGTTGGAATGTAGGGTCCTTAACAACTAAGTTAAGAGAGATAATTGATACAACGATTAGGAGACGTATAGATATCTTGTGTGTTCAAGAGACTAAATGGGTGGGTCAGAAGGCAAAGGAGGTGGAGTATACTGGCATCAGGCTGTGGTATACTGGAACAGAACGAAACAAGAATGGAGTGGGCATCTTAATCGATAAACGCCTCAAGAGTAGAGTTGTCGACGTGAGGAGATAGGGGGATCCTAGTCAAGCTAATCTTTGGTGACTTGGTTTTGAATGTTGTTAGTGCATATGCTCCACAAGTAGGGTTGGATAAGAACGCTAAGAGGCAATTTTGGGAAGACCTAGATGACATGGTTAGAAGTGTGCCTATCAATGAGAAGATTTTCTTAGGAGGCGATTTCAATGGTCATGACAGTACAACTAATGAAGGGTTTCAAAGGGTGCATCGGGGTTTTGGTTATGGTGATAAAAATCAAGAGGGAGAAGATATCTTAAACTTTGTCATAGCCTATGATCTTATGATAGCTAACACCTTCTTTAGAAAGAGGCATTCTCATTTAGTTATCTTTAGCAGTGGTCAGCACTCTAGCCAAATCGATTTTGTTCTTATTGGGAGAGAGGACAAACGAGCCTACATAGACTATAAGGTTATACCTAGAGAGTGTGTTGTCCAGCAATATAAGTTGGTAGTCTTCGACTTTCGTTTTAGGTTACGGGTTCGACAAGCTAAGGCCGCCAGAGCCACGAGGACGAAGTGGTGGAAACTCAAAGGAGATACCGCACAGGCGTTTAAGGAGAGGATGGTCACGGAAGGGACGTGGGAAGTGGGAGACACGAATAGCGAAGTGAATAATATGTGGACAGAGATGACAACTCACATTAGGAAGGTGGCTACAGAGGTGTTTGGAGTGACCCAAGGGACAAGAGGAGAACCAAAAGATACATGGTGGTGGAATGAGTAAGTGCAAAAGGCTATTGAGGAGAAGAAGATATGCTACAAGCACATACATCATTAGAGGAGCGATAACAACATACAGATATACAAAGCTGCAAAAAAGAATGCGAAGAAAGCGGTGAGGCACAAGGCAAGGCATATGAGGAAATTTATCAGAAACTAAGTACAAAGGAGGGAGAAAAGGATGTCTAAGATGGCTAAACTTCGAGAAAAGAAGACGAGAGATTTCAACCAAGTTAAATGCATCAAAGACAACACTAATAGACGCTTGGTGAACGACGAGGAGATCAAGGATAGTTGGAGAGATTACTTCGACAAGTTGTTCAACCATAATAATAATGATAGTATGATTGAACTGGATGATGCTTTTGACGACACCGATAGGCGGTTTGTTCGAAGAATCCAGGAGTCGGAAGTAAGAGAGGCCATAAAAAAGATGAAAGCGGGTAAGGCGTTAGGGCCTGATAACAACCCTATCTAGGTGTGGAAATGCCTAGGAGAAGTGACGATTGTTCGGCTGACAAATTTGTTCAATAGCATTTTTAGGTTGAACAAGATGACAAACGAGTGGCGGAGGAGCACATTAGTACTAATTTTCAAAAATAAAGGAGACATTCGAAGTTGTACTAATTATAGAGGAATTAAGCTCATGAGCCATACAATGAAGCTTTGGGAACGAGTGATTGAGCGCTGTTTAAGAAACGTGACTAGCGTAACGACAAACCAATTTGATTTTATGCCTAGGAGGTCGACCACAGAGGCGATTTTCTTACTACGACAGTTGATGGAGGTATAAGGAGCAATAAAAGGACCTTCACATGTTGTTTATTGACTTGGAGAAAACCTATGATAAAATGCCAAGAAAGGTAATGTGGTGGGCGCTCCAAAAGAAAAAAGTTCCAATAAAATATATTACCCTAATTAAGGACATGTACGAAAATGCTGTGACTAATGTCAGAACATGTGGTAGTGTTACTAATGACTTTCCTATTAAGATAAAGCTACACCAAGGGTCAGCGTTCAGCCCATATATTTTTGCCCTAGTGATGGACGAGATTACACGGGACATACAAGGAGATATCCCTTATTGTATGTTTTTTGCTGATGATGTGGTGCTGGTTGATGAGAGTAGGGTAGGTGTTGATAGAAAGCTCAAGTTATGGAGGAAGACCTTAGAACTAAAGGGTTTTAGACTTAGTAGAACTAAAACTGAATATATGAGGTGTGATTTCAGTGGTGTTAGGGCAGATGATGGAGATGTTAGATTGGACGGACAAGCAATGCCTAAGGACAGTTTTGTTATTTAGGATCGATGCTATAGTGGAACGGTGAGATTGATGAAGGCGTGAGCCACAGGATAAGAGTGGGGTGGGTGAAATAGCGCCAAGCATCTAGTGTCCTGTGTGACAAAAAAGTCCCTCAAAAGTTAAAGGGTAAGTTCTATAGGACGACGATTAGACCTGTGATGCTATATGAAGCAGAATGTTGGGCGACTAAAAGGCAACATATACAGAAAATGTGTAGTAGAGATGAGGATACTGCAGTGGATCTGTGGTCACACAAGGCGGGATCGTATCCGCAATGATGATATACGTGATTGGGTGAGGGTAGCACCAATTGAAGAAAAGCTTGTCCAATATCGCTTGAAATGGTTTGGACATCTCCAACGAAAGCCTCCTGAGACACCGATACGTAGTAGAATTTTAAGGCGTACTGAAAACGTAAGAAAAGACAGGTCGACCAAGACTTAACGTGGGATGAAGCAGTTAAAATAGACTTGAGGGATTAGAATGTATCTAAAGAATTAGCTTTGGATAAGAGCTATAAGAAAGTTAGCGATCCACGACAGATAGCAGGATGTACGGCTTAGAGTTTTAGCATTGTAGGTTTTTATTTCAAGCTCTCCAACTCTATTGATCTGAAGAATGTTTCATTCCTAGCCTACCCCAACTTGTTTGGACAAAAAGGCTTTGTTGTTGTTGTAAAGAATCTTTCAAGTCACCATATAGTTTGTTGTTGTTTCTTATTCATAATTCATTCTGTGTTTGGCAGTACAGATTTGGTTAAATGTAATGTCAAAAGTTACATATTGAAAATCCGTAGTCCAATAATCCTGTGACATTCTGTTGTTAATTAGAGTTAAAAGCTGAAATTTAGTTCGTCATTCTTTGATGTATCTCTTCTCTTCCTGTTCTATCATGCTTCACTAATGTGATGCTTGTAGATATATGTGTGTATCACCATCCTTTTATTGGTTGATTCGCTTTCTGTGTTAAAAGGAAATATTGCAATTTGTGTAAAGTTTAGTGTTCCGTCGTATGTTCCGATTTGATTTCTTTACGAGTTTGAACATGTATGCTTTGCTTGATACATGATGACGACGTACGATAAAATTGATGTTCACTGTTCAGTTTGAGATCATGTTTGATAATATGTATCACACTTATTTGGTACTCGGTTGCAACGCACTCATTTGACACTCCATTGCAACCATGGTTATCACGGCGTAATTGTCGACCACGGCGCCTAAAGGCGCCAGGACGCCATGGCGACGCCACGGCGAAACGCCTCGCCAGGCATACTCTACATGCATACAATACATATACATGGAGCAGCCTCCCTCATAACTCGTAACCTCGCTCTCCCGGCCGCCGCCTCCTCCACGCCCTCCCGCCCATGGCCTCCTCTCCCATCACCTCCCCGTCGCCTCCTCCCCGCCGCCTCCTCCTCACTTTGGTGCCTCCTCCTCGGCGCCTCTCACCCCATCTCCGTCAAATCCAACCGGATCCGACTGTTCCGCCGGCCAAAGCCAAGGAAGACGGGTGCCACTGTTCACGGGCACTGGGTGCAAGGAGGAGGCGGATCTGAGGCGGAGGCCGGCCACGGGTGGGGAGGAGGCGGGCGGCAGCAAGACCGAGAGAGCGAGAGAGGCGGACATAGAGTGGGGTCGGACGGAGAGTTATTAGGCGGGCGAGAGATTTCTAGGGTTTATTATTTTAGGATGGCCCACCTATCAATTTATTTTACGGGTAAACTAGCAAGACTGCACGGTAGAGCTAACACATACCGTGCAGTTTACCGATGGGCAGATATTTCCCCCCATTTTCATACCCGTGGGTAAAGAATACATCCCATACCCGACTCTATTAGGGTATTTACCTACGGGCACACGAGTAAACGGGCACAATTGCCATCCCTACCTACGTCTAATGTTGGTTGTCGTGGATCCACGTGGTCTTATCTTTTGAAACTGGCCACTAATATACATAAAAGTATACGGATCAACCACGCAAAAAATAATGTTATTAGATTATTCTTTGAAAATACTTTCATAATATATATTTTTATTAATTTACACGTATATTATGATTTAAAAATAATAGTCAAAATCTTGCATTGGAGACTGAAATGCCAAAAACAGCTTATATTTCAGGATGATGAAATTAGAACTTAACATTATATTCCTATCTGCTAAGTAGTCATGCCAGCCAAAAGTTCAAAAAAGTCTTGAAAGTTGCATTAAGAATAGTACCAGAAGTTGGAGATTAGTCAATCTAGGGCAATCAAGCTTCAAAACCTCCAGTGAGCTACAATTGCTGAAAAAAACAAAAGTAAATGCTGTAAATACAGAACAAGCTACACAGATAATCTTCGAACAGTACAGAAATGCACATTGATATTACCTCAGGTTTAAAGTATAAAGATTGGAGCATGTCAAATCCACTTCCTTCAAGTTTGCAGATAGCTTAAGATTGATTTTTGACAAATGTAGATAGTTTGCCATTGAAGGAATAACAACTTTCTTAATATTTGGACAGCCAGTACAGTTCAAAACTTCAAGCAGACGACCAGATCTCTCACTGATCTCTTCACTCTTGACTGGTGCAGAATCAGGTGGGCAAACATCCACTGGCATGTCAGCAGAAATGTAATCATCTGAGCCACACACCAATTCATGCAAGTTTGTGCATCCGTTCAAATTTACATTAACTAAATTTGTACAACATGCAAGAAGCTCCTCTATCGCAGTCTGCCCAATTGATGAGTAGGACAGATCTAGCTCAACAAGCATTGGAAGAGCACCCTCTCTGTAGAGGGCATCTAACGATGAATCACTGAGATACTTGCAAGCTGAAAGTTTTAAGACCTGACAAAGAAAGCAGATATGGTAAGAAAGCAGTAATTTCAATCCTTCATTATATATCTACACCTATCCCTTACAATATTCAATTCCAAAATTATGCATTTCCAGTGCATCTCATATTAGAAACTTCAAAATACTGGAAAAATAAAAAAAAAATAGCATAGAAGTTAACTACCACAGAAGCTAAATGCAATAGATCATATACTCGTCACATATTCTTGCATACAATATTAGTATTACACAAAATGACAATTTTCAAAGGTACAACAGTGATTTGTCCACATAAGAATAAATACATAGGTCATGTGGTGTGACTTGCTAATATTAACTAATACACACAACAGCAATTGTCGTATGTACAACAGTAGCAAATGATTTAAAAAGTGACACAAATCAAGCACCTACCTTTAGCTGTGGACAACTATCAAAAACAGGCTTCAAGTTGATCAAAAATGTGTATGACAGGTCAAGCAAGGTCAGCTTATGAAGGCAACGCAAAGAAGACAATCCATTGATGTCAATGGATACACATGATGAAAGGATAAGATGTTCAATAAGAGGGCATGCCTCTGCTGTCCGAGACAGTGAATCATCCATAAGCTGACTGAACATGCAAAATAAAGTACAGTAACAATTAGAGTACCAGTCAATAATGTTTACAAGAAATATAGGAAGCACGGTACAACCTGCAGAAAGAGGCATCTAAAGATGTCAAGTGAGGGCAATTAATTGAAGCCTGGGAAAGCACACCACAACCCTTCAGCTCCAATATAGACAATTTTGGTGCCTCAATGAGCAGAACGCTCAATTTTGGACAAATTCCAAGGTTTAGGGATTCAAGACCAACCTATAAAAGAAGCCAGTGACAGAAAGTACAGATATATTGATTTATGTAGGCAATCAAACAGATAAAAATTATTTTGTATTAATTCAGCTTATCTACACATTTTGTGCTTCATATTTGTTCCACAAGACCACAACTATATCCTTTTATAACAATGCTTAGAAGAACCACCCACCCTATCTTTCCAAATAGACCACAAATCAAATAGCAATTGCAAGTTTCCCAGGAGGGTAATCAGACAAATCAAATTACACGCCCAATAATGCACAATTAATATCATTTTTACACACCATTTTAAGGTTCATATATTGATAGAGCACAATGAATGCAACTTGTGGTAGAAGGAATGGACCCAGTATAAGGTGCAAATTACATGCTAGTCTCTTACTTTTTGTAGGCCTGAAAGAATGTCACACATCCTCGTATTCTTACCAAGAGATCAATGCAAATCATATCCAATAAAGACATATTGTTCATATCAGCTAAGTTGTTCACAAACAGTGTTGCCCTAGGCGCTAGGCACTAGTCGGGCCGCAGACCAGCGCCTAGCGCCTAGGCAGGTTAGGCGGCCGCCTAGGGGAACAATGTTCACAAATAGATCCAAATAAATCTATTGCACCTCAGAAACAGAATGAGCAATACTTCACTTACCGGACAAAATGATGCTCTTTCAAGATGATCACAACCATCAAGATTCACCTTTTGCAGATTTGGGCATGAGAGTTTTAGGAATGTCATGGAACGGCAACCAGCAAGCGAGAGATTAACCAAGGAACTACTATTCAGTTCCACAATGCTCAGACTCTGAGAAAAAAGGAAAAAGATCAACAGAATTGAAATATAATGAAGCAACATGTCACTACTCACTACTCTTATCTTGAAAACACACACACACACTGATTGACATTCGCACCAAATGATGGGGAAATGACACTAATTTTTTAACAGTATTAAAGAAAATAAAACCTTATGCATTTAAATAACAATTTTTTCTCTAAATACATAGAGTTCTGGCAGAGGGATAGTCAGAATCACTATCTTGTGCTATTGTTCGTGTTGACTGTTAGTGATCGGAGTGTCATACCTCACAGTTATCAAGAATCAATGATCTGAGCATAGGGCAACCACCTCCATCACTGAAAACTTCACAAATTGCATTTGTTAATGATTCGCAGTCACTAAGATCCACATCAATCAAATTGTGGCATTGCAATGACAAACTAGATAGGCTCTCTTGTTTTTGTAGCACCAATTTCTGCAGTCACAAATTCAGCACATCGTAATGTTAAAAAATATCCACACAAACCAATAAATAGAATAACAAAATTGAGCCCTTCACCAAAACATAGGAGCTGACCTGAAGAGCACTCGATGTTATGCTAACACGATGAAGTGCCGAACATCTGGAAACTTTAATGTAAGAAAGCACAGGACTTCGCAAATTCAAATCAGTAAACCTAACATGGCAGGTAAGACAACCCCATAATGAGCAAGATGAACAATTGTACAAAATAAACAACAATGACAATTAACAAAGATAAAGCAAAAGCAATCCTACTCACTTGCGCAGGTGTACAAGACTTATATTCTTCAGATGTGGCAAATCCAGAGACACGGATATCAACAGGCTGCAATTATCAAGTTGTAATGTCTGGCATGATTGCAAAAGAAGGAGATTAGTTCTTAAGACAAAAGGTACACAAAACATTACCCAAAGAAAACTGAATCACTACCTCAAGCAGACGACTATAAGATATTGCAGCCATGGACGCAGATGTGATTCCCTCACAACTTAGTAGCCTCAAGTCTATCAACATTGGAAGCCTCACCGACTTCATACCGAGACAAATAAAGAGAATATGTCAGATATAAGCTGCAAATTTGCAAATAATGGCAGTCAAGATCAGTCAAAGACATAAAAGAGCACAGGGCATAGAAAAGCACCTCAAATGAAATGTTTGGGCAGTTAGATGCATCAAGAACAGAAAGATTTGGACATGAACTAGCTATGTCACGCAATGTCTCATCAGTAACACAGGAGCAAGATGACATGTCTAGTGACGCTAACAGTGGACAAGCTGTAGCAGCTTGACGAATTGCATTGTCAGAAAGCTTATGGCAGGATTGAAAATCCAATTCAAGCAATTGAGGACAGTTGAGTGATACATGAGCCATGCCAGTTCGCCTCAAAGACAGTATTTTAAGTTGGGAACACCTGGATGATAAAACAACATATATTAGTTAAAAGGACATTCGAACCTATTTACAGAAGAAAAATAATTGCACCAAAAAGTTCATCACCTGACAGATATTCTGAGTGCCCGGCACTTCAAAATTTGAAGTTCATGCAATCCATCATGATTAACAGTTACTTCTTGGATGCCACTCCCAAGACATGCATCACTGATTGTTAGTGTAGTCAACAATGGGCATTCAGCCAAAGCTTGAAAAAATGCTTCTCTGAGTTGCCCCTTGCCCATTGTTAATGTCTTTAGATGCCTAAAAGCCAGCGAATTTCATAAATACAATAAAAGAAAAACAATATGACAACAAAGGAGAAAGAAAATGAATGAGAAGAAAACCTTAAGAACATTATCGCTTCCATTACTAGTATTTCTGCACTCATGACACCATACAAATTGAGATCTGTTGCATTCTGGTAACGATGGCAAATATCAACAACTGCAAAAGCAACAGAGTGGTAAAACATGTAAGCAACATCAGGAAATAATCCAGTGCGATCACAAAGGACATCACAGAATGAAATGTAGCTAAATTAGTCACAATATGTAGAATTTAAAAAGAACAGGATGTTTAGTTTAACTGAACAGCTCAGTAGAGCAATCCCACATTTATTATCTAAAAGCTATAAAATTATAAAAGGGTTCCAAACAACAGGCTTTATCCTAATTCAAACAAAATTATAGTTGCCTGATAATTTACTTATATGGCAAGGGCTTCAAAATCACAGTGTAGATGAATGTAAATTTGTAACAGTCACTATCATGGACTCCACACTATCACCTCCTTACATTGGTATTTTCATCAGCATGAAGGTAAGACAGTGTCCGATCATTAACATCATGGAAGTGTCATATAGATGAAATCATGAAAGTGGCACTTCTTGAACTTGTACAGGCCAAGCGTGTCCTCCGTAAGAGCTAACTAATACAATTTCAAAACTAATATACCATTCAGGCCTTTCTAGCATTACCTAAACACAAGGAGTGTTTCTTCTGACCTATAAGAATTTACAAGAAACATGGCATTTGGGATAACAGATTGAAAATTGTCTCAGACAACCACCCAAAGACACAAATACACTCGAGAACACCAATCTCACACATATATTGGCAGTCCCCAATGCACACAATATTTAAAAACATTTCAAATAAGAATTATAATTAACTGTATGCACATGCACTAAAAAATAAAAAAAGAACAAAGCAAAAGACATACAGTTCTGCGGAGATATTCTAGTGTTTTCAAACTTCAAACATTTCCAGAAATCTTCATGCGTACTGGCAGATCGCCACTGTTTGCAGGTAGCACCTGCTCTGCATATATCTTTCTGGCCCAAGAAGGAGAATATCTGAATAAGCATATCTAATAAATTAGTACATTACTACATTCTGAATCAAGCATTAGTAATATTTGCATATAGATAACTATTAGCAAAAGAAATTCGCGGCGCACCAGGTGCAAGAGATCATCAGAAAAATCCATTCTTATTTCAACATCTTCAGAATTTCTTCCACCTGATTTTTCGACAACACCAACCCTTTCATTGTTGGCGTCCCTTGGAATCTCATTACCGCCATCATTTGGGAAAAGAGACAAGCCAAAATCTAGTTCATGTTCTGGACAACCGGACATCTTGAAATGCTCATGTTCATCAGAAGCGTGCAAATGTGGTGATTCAAAGCCAAATAAGGCTGCATTGACACCGGAATGTTGCGGACTTTCTCTGCAAAAAGGGTGAACCTTTTAACTTGAAATGTACATTAAGACTTGTAATCAAGAGAAGAGTAACCAGGGATGTATTTGATTAACAAGTTAAAGAGAATTTCATAGAGATCATTGGCACTTCTATCAAGAAAAAATATTAGTGGCCCTGCAACTCGAGAACGTATTTGATTAACAAGTTAAGAGAATTTCATAGAGATCATTGGTGCTTCTACCAAGAAAAAATATCATTGGCCCTACAACTCGAGGACGAGTTGCCCATCAAGAAGGGGAGAAGTTGTCATGTGCAGCGGTACTGGTCACACAAACAGTGCTACGCGGTTACTGTTCAAATGGTAGCCACCGATTTGGTCGGATTAGTTTCCTTAGAGATAAAATTAGATTAGTTAGGATAATCTATTTCCATAATATTAGAAATAAGTTCCTTAGTTATCAAACCATCCAATCTATATAAAGATGGGTGTATCTCATTTTATTAAGCAAGGAACCAATAAAGATGAATTAATCTAGTCTCTTCCCAAAGTTCTATCATCTCCATCTATAGTCAAATCTCCCATCCCACCAAACCGACGCCGCCCATCCTTCCTCTCGGCAATGTTTACCCCGATTATCTAAGGTTCATCACATTTGATATCAAAGCAGTCGATCTCTTCCTATGACTTCTGCTACCATGGCTACCATGGCTCCCATTGCCGAGTCGTTGGTCATGATAAAGGCTAACGCCAATAAGACGGCCACTAGTACCCACGACATTAACAAGAAGGTGATGGCCATCTTCATCAACATGCATGCCATCCTGGAGAAGATGACGGCAACAGTGGATAAAGTAGCGTTGTCCCTAGTGCCGACACCACTGCCACCATCAATGACAGAGGGTCACTACCTCGCGACCATCTTCTCCATGCCACCCACCGAGGCCATGCCGTTTGCGGTGCGCATCGCGGAGGGTGCCCCAGGGTGAGCTGCGACATCGTTGTGCTCGTTCTAATGGTGCGGCACGTCATGACGAAGAGCAACCTTTGGCTGCCCCGTGCCGTTTTCATGTTCCAGGCATCAAGCCATGCAAGCTGCCTGTTGTCATCGTCAATCATCACTGAAGTTCCATTGTTAAGCAAGAAACTAATAAAGACGAATTAATCTAGTCTCTTCCCCAAGTTCTATCATCCCAGTCTATAGTCAAATCTCTCATCCACCAAGCCGATGCCACCCGGCCTTTCTCTTAGCGGAGTTTACCCCGATGAACTGAGGTTCACCACAGTGACTTTCCTGCACTTCCCTACAAGAATGACTTGTAATCGTATCCACAACCACTGATTGCATATGAAGCATTTTTGTGATATAGCCGTTCCCTTTTTTTTTCTAAGCATATTTTAGATAACAGAAATCTATGGAATGTGCAAATTGATATCCCGCTTGTTGTATTGAGAACTTTTCTTCTTTTTGAAGTCTTTTTCCTGGTTGCTAAACAATAAGAGCATAAAAATAGAACAGACTCAAAGTCCGTGTGATTGCAGAATGCTAGTTCTTTCCTGCAGCATGCCTGCAATCTACCTATTTTCATTGCTCATCTTATATGTAATTTTTTGATGCAGAATAAATGTGGCCTAGGCCGTCAATCAGGAAAGAATGACAAGTACAAAGGGTAACTACATAATTGCCTTACCAAATGCCAGATTCAATCTAGGATTGTTGCACAACTCAGAGAAAGTCACTTAGGCCCAGTAAAATTGGATAGACTAAGGAAGTGCGTGCTAACATAACTAGAGGGAAGCACTCTCTCCACTTCTGGCAAAGCAGTTCGTTCATTACCGATCCAAAGGGTCTCAGCATTTCTAGCAACAAGTAGAAAACATCTAAAAGGGCACTTTTCTACCCCATCTCCCACCTGGTTTTCCAGAATGGTCATCGCAGCTGTACTACTTGAAGAAGTCCTTAAGTAAAACCACTAATTCAATCTCAGCTATGTCCTCCATGAATTGTATACCTATTTTCTAGTTCAACGTGATAGGTTTACCTACAGAATACTGGCACCATGAAATCCACAAAACAACTTTGCTAAAAATCTAAAGACAAGAAAACAGTAAAAGGAAAAGGAGAAATTTTTAAGCAACTTACTCGCCAAAGCCGCACACTTTGGGCCGTTTATTCTGCAGGTCCCTATCTCCATCCTCATCGCCCTCCTCCTCGTCGTCCTCCTCCTCCGCAACATCCACAGCACGCCCTGCATCACCATCTGCGCGACCGCCTCGCCACATGTCACGGAGTCTGAGCGGCGGCACAGGTGGCATGCCCCAAGCCCTCTCCGCAGCCCGCGAGCCCCCGGCCGCGTCGGGGTCCCACGTCGGGAAAACCATAGTCCACCTCAACGCGGGCGGCGGCACCGGCTCCTGCCGCACCGGCGGCAGGTGCCATCCCCGCCGCCCCAGCGAGAGCGCGAGCTCCAGCTCCTCTCGCGCCTCCTCTTCCCTCTCCTCCCCGTCCCTGGCGCCCCGCCACCGCCCTCCACGCCCTTCATCCTCCCCCCGTCCGCTGTCCCCTCACACCACCGCCCCAAAACCTAACCCTAGAACGGTAGAACCAACCCCTCCGCCGCCATCCTCAACCTCTACCCCAGCCACCCAACCTCCAGACCCACCAACCCCCAACGAGCCCCGATAAAACCCGCCCGATTGCAGCCGACGTCTCCCCCGAATTCCACCGGATTTGGTCGGATCGGATCGGACCCGCGCGGGGGGAGGGCGGCCGACGCGCGATCCGGAGTGACGCGCCGGCGGGGTGGGGACGGAGGTGTCCGTACCGTCGCGCTCGCCTGGGGCTCCACGGATTGGGCGGATCTGCGCGCCGCGGAAACGGCGGTGCGGCCGCTGGCTCGCGAGCGGGGGAGGGGAGGCGAGGGGGGTGAGACTGGTAGGGCGCGACCTTTATGCGGGACGAATAGTCGTAGGGCCCAGCTGTTAGTGATGTAAGGTTTTTACTGGGCCGTGCTCCTGTGTGGGCCTTGCATTTGCTTAACGCGTCTCGTTCTACGGGATGCTTCTGCGCATGCGGTCTATGACCGGTGGGGCAGAGAGTTCGGAGCTGACGACTCAGGGTGCTGTCTCGCTGATGTGTGGGCCAGGAGGTCACGGTGCTCGGCTGTCAGTGAGAGGACGTACTTTTGGCCAAGTTCGTGAGCGTCTCATTCATTTCGGTGCTGACTCCATGACAGGTGGGGTCAAAACGGTGGGGACGCTTGTGGTGGGTCCTCGCTTGTGGTGGGGCCAGACAGTGTGTAGACTGTGGGCCCTCGCTTGTGGTGGGTCTGTTTGCCTAATGTGCGCTTTGACCGACGATTTGCTCACGAGACAGAGGAGGGACAGGTGGGCCCACCGTGTCTCTCACGGGGTGTGCTATTCCGGTTTGTTTGCGTAATTCTGCGCCTCGGTGGGCCCGCATGTCGGTGAGCTTGTGGCTTGCTTTGCGATTTCCTGGGCCCACGGTCAGCTCTGATCTAGGTTTGACTTTGCACCGTTAATATCTTAAGCAGGTGTCGTACTAAACTGGGCCGCGAGTGTATATACAAGGCTTCGTCGTTTCGACTTCAGTTTTTTATTTCTAACTTATTTTTTATTATTTATAAATTTTATCTTTTTTCATTTTATAGCTTCTTTTAAGCTTTTTTGTCGGTTCTTTTTTCCGTACTCGTTTACATTACCTATGATAGGCTAACATATTTTTTTATTTTAAAATTCTTTAATTTTAATTATATCAAATAAATCACCATCAGTTGTATTATAATTTCAGCCATAAGCCATTATTTTTAGCTAAAATAAGCGGTACCTAAGTCTTACATATCCGCTGATCGTTTTTTCGAGGCTTCTAACATTTGTTTAAGTAATTCAGATTTTTGAAAAACAAAATAAATAGAAGTTTATCAACACCTCATAGTTGGTTTCAGCTCAGTAAGCTGTGCATTTTGCGGCTCAATCCGAGTGTATGCCAATGATTGGAGGGACGGTGAAATGTACTCCTTCTGGCCTCTATTTCTTTTTATAAAACGTATTTTGGTTATGCACTTGAACTAGGGGTGGACACAGATCTGACAGTTTCTGATCGATTCGGATAATTTTTTAATATGGATTATATCGGCTCGGATATTTGTTGAATAGTATTGGATCAGAAATGAATACGGATTTTCTCTTTTGTATACGAATACGGATTCATTAACTCACTATCCGTCGAATACGAATACAGATCTGAATTATCTGGATATTCAAGAGCCGGATATCCGTAGCCTACATCCTCTATTTCAACCCAATCCATTTACAAGATACTTTAGTAGCCTATCATACATTAATATATACATTAATACATGAAGTTAGAGAAGAAATCTTAGCCTATATGAAGAATTCATAAATATTCTTCACGAATATTTAGAGTAAATAAACTAGTTATATTTTTGTTTATTTTGTACGTATAATTTAAAAAGTTTTCATGTTCTAAGAAATGTTCGTGATTATATTCGATTCATATTCGCTGCATATTTGTATTCGACATTATTCTTATTTATATTCGTATTCGGGATATCTATAGGGTCTATTCTTTTGGTCATGGCTTGTGGCTTTTGGTCATGACTTGTGATTTTGGTCGTTTGTATAAAAGATTACAGAGTAACAGAAATTCACATGCGGTTTTTGCCAATATAAATGAAGTCAATAAAGTATGTACTACAATTAACTAGTAGACTCTATCTTGAAAAAATACTCCGCTTAAAAGCTAGTTCATCAGAGAAAAAAAAGCGACTTTTAGAAGCTGAAAAGAACAGGACCATATTCGCATCTGCATTGGGGGGAATATAAAAATAAATAAGGTAGAACTGTTATCCGTTCATATTCGATCTGTTTTCGAGCTAAACTCAAGACAACGTAAGATCAAGAAAAATAGCAAGTGAAATTGGTCATTATGCCCTACTTTCTATTGACAACCTGATCGAACAAGGGCTGCCTTATTTTGAACCACTTGTTTTGTTACGAAACCCATATGTCCTTCTTCCACGACCTAGGTCCGAGTACTCTCAGTTCACCATGTATTCATCTTCGGGGAGTCAGTGCAGATTAAATGTTGACGAAGACCCAAAAAAATGGACTGCTCCCGACTCCAGGACTGTCAATCAACAAGAAACTTATTTTCAAAAAAAATCAACAAAGAGACTTAATTTGATTCATCAGGGAGTGTGGTGTATGTTGTTAGTTAACCATCGTCATTGCATACACTTGTAAAGCTGTTGCTAAACAAGCGTATGGACACCATAGGTAAATACACACGGCGGCGTATATGAGTTAATATGAAAATTCCGTGGAAATTAAAAAATATGAGTTAATATGAAAATTCCGTGGAAACCAAACATGAAGCTGGTTTTCGCTCTTTTTTGAAAACTCATGTCGTTTGATTTTCGCGTGCTTTTAGATTTAGCTTGCTTTCACCTGATATTTGCACAAATACACACTCTTTACGCAGACCGTAAGTTACATCGTACTTTGATACGAGCCACAAATAAACTTAAAAAGAACTAAAAGTACATTTTGTTGTTACTGTAACGATATTTCGATAATTTTCCAATAAAAAAAGAAGAAAGAGAGGGAGACAGGTGAGCCCCACCTGTCAGTGAGCCGCCTGGCTCGCGTGACGGTTCACGTTCGCGTTTGCTTCGTCTCCTCGGTGCGGCGTGGTGTCGACCGCATCTCCCGGGCTACCGAGTCGAGCGGCGACGGTGGAGGCGCCACCGGCTCAGACGCTTCGGCACCAGCTGTGGCTGCAGCCCGCCGGCCTCCGCCCCACTCTCCTTTAAAAGGCGTCTCTCATCTCTTTGCTTGGCAGAATGCATGAGTAAGTCCTTCCCTCTCTGATCTCAAATCTCTTGCTGTGATTCTTTGTGCTTGAGCCTTGAGAACCGTTGGCCGGGTTTTTACCTGTCGTCGTCGGCTGTGGAGTGTGAATCGTCGTTCTAGGGTTTTTCGTATAGTTTCCTTGAGCCTCTTCTCTGATTTGGCTGGGAGCAAAGGTTTAGGATAACACCTAGAGGTTGATTCGGCTTGGGCTTGTGCTGGGTTTTTGAGGAAGATTTGCGATCTGTTCTTTGTGTTCATGAGCGCTCTCGGCCAGAGTTCTCGGTGGTCTTGTGTGGCGTCAACCCTAACCCTCGTCTCCGGCGTCGACAACTCGAGGTTGGAGTGGACATTGTATCTCCGTCTACCTCACTTCTCTACTGCGAGCGGCACAAGGGGGTGCTAGGTTTTCTATGTCAATGCCGTGAGCGAGCCTTGCCCCTTTTCAGATTCTTCTCAGTGATTTCGAATATAACCACTACTGTGAGTATATTAGTTGTTGATTCTTTGCAATTTTGTGATATATTTCACTTTTCTGTGCAACATCACTAGCTGAAAGAATGCAAATAATTTTTCTGTGAATTGATTGCTCTGTGATGAAATGACATATTGCTAAGATTATATATGGATGTGAGGGTAGATTGATCTTGAGCATTTAATTAAATCTGCTATATTTTCTTCACTGGTCATTAAGTTTGCTATCATTGGACTTGTTGTTCACGTTTGCTCTGGTTTTTTCTGACCTCTGCCGAACCATGTTAACCTGTTGAAATCAGTAACATTCTCTGTGAATGTTTGGAAGATTGATTTTAGGAGTCTTCTGCTCTGTTCAGCAAGCTCTTTACTTAATCTGTGGATTTTTGGTAGTAACAAGATTTTATTTTAGCTCAAGATCTAATCTATAACTGTCATATATAATCAAGATTATAGTTTGTCACGGCGGAGATGGCCAAGATTAAATCTTGTGCAACTAGCCTTCTGAGAGCACTAAAAACAACTCGATTTGTTAATTATATGCTGAATGAGGTCATATATGTTAAGTTTTTGAGATTAGCATTTCATTGTGCTTATTCACTTAAGGTTATTGTAATCATGAACTGTTATATGACATTTATTTTGAGCTTATGGTTAATATACAATGGATTGCAAGATTTATATAATTATATGTTGATTAAGTCATTTGTATGCCATATTTGTCATGCTTGGACTATTATTATTATTATTGCTAGAATTAAATTAAAAAATATGCTTATATCGTATATTCTACAACATATTTCACTCTTTCCTACCGAGGCTACGACTCTGCAATTTCTCCAAGAACAACATTAGCTCTTCTCCGGAAAACAAACCAATCGGAGAGGCTCACTACGTCGCCAAATCATCGATCCCTTATTTCATTTACAGATATACTAAACGTACCAATGTTTGCACAATATTACATATATTTTTTAAATGAAGAACACAATGTTACATTACTTTTTTTCGCGAGGATACATTACATATGCTTCTAGCGTGCTACAGATCCACTGGGTATATATATAATCGGTAGTCACACTGAACTGAGGGAATTCAAGCTCCACAAATCTTTTCCCTGCTCTGTTAGGTTGAAAAATAGTGGTTTATGGCTAAAATTACACTATAACTAGCTGAAATTACACTGTAGCTGAAGGTGACTTATTTGACGTAATTAAATTTTAAAAAATTTAAAAATAGAAAAAATATGTTTGCTCATCACGAACAACGCAACGAATATGAGAAAAAAAAATAATGAAAAATAAATCAGAAGCTCAAGCTAAAATAAACGGGGCGAACCTCCATTTGTATAGGAGCAGCCAGTTAGTACATAAATACTCCCACAAAATTGTGCAATATCGATCATGGCAAGAGCGAAGGTGGCGGCGGACATGGAACGTTGGACGATTCCGATCGTGTATGCGGCCTTCGCAGCGGCGCCTTGTGTGACTGTAGGTTGGACTCCAGGATGATCACCTAAAGTTTGCCTTCCTAAGGACAAAAACATGCACACATAATCTCCAAATTAACCACCCAGTTTCTGCCTTTCTGGTTGGATTAGCTTGTCTGTTGCCTAATTAGAATGTTTACTGAAAGAACTGATACTTTCCAGTAACAAAAAAAAAGCTTTCCAGTAAGTCAGTAACAATTGTTCAAGAAAAACAATTGTTTTTAGCTTAAAAAAGGAGAACAATGGGACCAAGGATCTCAATCGTACCTACGCTCAGTCCCAGCGAAGTTGTTGGCATAGCAAGAACAACTAGAACTACTAGCTTAGCTACCAAGAGTAGAGAGTAAACAGACAAGCGTTGCTTGTTCATCTCCTTTTCTCCAACGCCTTATCCCTCGGTTTTGGCTTGCATCTTGCTAGCTCTTCTATCAACCATCCAAGAAGCTTTCTGGAGATATATATAGTGTGAAAAAAATTTTCTAAGATGTGGTCAGATAGAAACCTATAGTAATCACTCACTGTCAAGTAGACCCTTTGAGGTACACACTCTGAAACAGTGTTCCGCTAGACGCTAGTCCGACGGTAGACCGGTGCCTAGCGCCTAAGCGGGCTAGACGGCCGCCTAAACGGGCAAAATCGGCTAGACGGCCAAGGTGAGAGCCTAGCGCTGTCTAGGTGGGCTAGACGGCCGCCTAGGAAAACACTGCTTTGAATGATAACTACTTTGTATTAGTAAAAATCTACTATCCTTGTGCGTGTGGCGCTTAATTGTTTACGTTGAGGTTGCTACTCCACCAATTAGGATTTTTTTTTTGCCTAAAGTACTCAGGTGTATTCTCATTGAACCAACAGAAGCAACATATATGTGTGATACAAGACCCTCCTAACATCGTGGGGCACATTCAGGAATAACAGTCGATGGGGTCATATACTCTCCCTCTCACTTTGTTCTCTTCACTATTAACTAATATATATATATATATATATATATATATATATATATATATAAAAGTATAATTAACTGGACACTATGGTGTGATCTAAAATAGGTATTTTTTCTATGTATTATGTTAAAAAATTGGAATTTTTTGGATGTCGAGTTTAACTAGTTTACTAACTAGTTCAAATAAGTTTGAATTGGAATTCGAATTATAGTTGCCTTTTATGATAATAATTTGATTATAGGTATGTGCTGATTATATATAAATCAGTAAAGCATGTCGTCTAAATTCATTCGAAACTTTGAAATCGAATATATTTTTTTCAAAGGTATATGTTTTATTTGAATTGTTATAGATGGATATATACCCTAAAATTGATAATTTCAAAAAAAAAATCACCCGAATTTAGATTGAATTCACGCAGTTGAAATCATGGTACCCAAATACCATGGTGCATAGTGGCCTTTCCTCTGGTTTTTTACTAAAAAATATAGGGCAAAGTGCTTCAGTAGAAGGGCGTATAAACCCCTTCCTCTTCCAAACAAACTGCATATCATTCGTTGCATATAATTAATCACTTGTGTGCCGCAATACCCTTTAATTGAGAAATAATCACTCCCTAGAAATAATTCTGATTGGAAATAATTAATCACTCCCTAGAAACAGATCCCCCTCCCCCCAAATTGAGAAAAACATCTTTAAATTCTTAGTCAATCAATTCACCTTCACTTACAAAGTCGAGACTTATACCATGTTACATATAAAATCACTTGTGTGCCGCAATACCCTTTAGCCTGCGTGCCAAAATAGTTGGAGCCTTGACACCAATATCCTTAATTCTTTTGACTTTTGATATGCCAATTGCAATGTGTTAACGAGAAAAAAAAGATGTATTATTTCTTATTCGTTGCATATAAAGGACGCATCACAGAGTAAACTAGTCGAGCACTTAAGCGAAGTATATCTAAAATCATGTCATAAATTCTTTGAATTAACTTTACAAATCATATTAGACTTCAAGATGTATTCAAATAAGCAAATATTAAAATTGTAGCAGCCCCTCGAAAAGAACAGTATACAGCAATAAAGTCAGGGAAATGGTGGAGCTTGAAATCTCTATTCTCATGAGATGATCCATGACACACGACCGCGTAGTAGACTGATGGTAAGTCTATGGTGGGCTCGTGGAACGAGAGGGTGAGTTGATTGAACGCTCGGGTTGAGCCACGGGGTTTGATCTGGTGGCGAGAATTAGGGGTGAAAACGGATTGGGTTTTTCCCGACCGATCCGGTACCGAATCTGGTTGGTAGCAAATATGGTAAACTGGTTTAGTATCTGGTCGGATTCGGGTTCGGATACGGATACGTGTAGTCGGATTCGGTAGCGGATTCGGTTTATATGATATCCGAACCGATTGTCTCGGTATTCGGTTTTTTAGGATACTAACCGAATACGTACCGAATGGTATCCGACCGGCGACCGTCCATCAGCCACAGCCCACAGCGGCCCAAACGGCCCCACGCGGCCGCGCCCCCGCGATTCGCACGCACCGACGGATGTCCACGCAACTCGCAACCCTAGCTCGCTCACTCGCTCCCGATTCCCAAATCCCGCAGGCGGCCGCAGGCGCATCGCTCGCTCCGACGCTCCCGATTCCCAAATCCCTCCCCGCCTCCTCTCGATCTCGCAACCCTAGCTCGCTCCCGCCCCCAAATCCCTCCCCGCCTCTCGATCTCGCCGCCGCCGGCGCTGCAGCTCGGGGATTGATCTGCGGGCGCGGAGGAACGCGACCGCTCGAGGGATCGGTGGGCGCGCAGCGCAATGAATTTGGGTGGGCGCCCCGCCTCGACCTCGCCGCCGCTGCAGCAGCCCAAACTCCCTGCATCCCCTCGCCATCCTAGCCGGTAAGCCCCTCTCGTCTCCCTCCTGCGGTTTGTTGTAGTCAGTAATTTAGTATGTTCTAGCTAGCGAGTGATTCAGCGCGTGGGAGTGCCTGAATGAGAACTATAAAACTTATGTTCTTTATTGTAGATCTGATTCTTCTGGTTCTTGATTGCACTATGATATTGATCTTGCTTATAATGTAATTCTTCTGTTGTGTATATTTATAGTATATTTACGAAGAACTGTAAGATTCGACTGGTTAAATCTGGGGAGAGTGCTGCTAGCATATCATTAGATGAGCTAAGTAAGTTCACTAACTGTCTTAAGGTTCTTATTTATAAAAATGTTGCTTTTACTTATGTTGATTGAGAATTATATATTTGTGCATGGGCTTCATAATTATTCACATACAGATGTATTTATGTGTTTTAGTGTTTACCATGCAAATCATAATAACAATAACTTTGGATTCAGGAGAAGGATTGTTCTAGCTACAAGAGAAAATGTCGAGATAAGAAGGTCGAGTAGACTTCTTGCTTGAATGTGTTTTTTTGTTAGTTTCAGAAGATTAGGTTTTGAATTTTGAGTAGTGTCTACATCCCGCCGGTCGCAAATTCTTGGTTTTCATCCATTTTAATTTTAGCTTATAGTGCCAAGTTTGCATTATCTGAGAATACCTTCAACCATCAATCAAGCATTTCCCTCTCTGATTTGGTGCCACTGTCTTTCCATGTTTGATACAAAAGTACAAATCCATCACTTATCTGTGCCTCCTTGTGTTATTGTTTTAGTAAAAGACGATGCTTTCTTGCTAGTAATGTTTTGAAGTACCTTATAACCAAGCTCATTCTTTCATGTTTGCCCATAGCTCGGTATTTTTGCTGTAATACATACTGTTGCCTGATTACCAAGGATATTTTAATATCAGATGAGTTCATGTTGTGAGTTGTATTTTTACTCATGATGTTGTTATTGCTCAATCTTCGTTGACAGCTTGGATCGTGCATTTATCTTCAGTTGTGAATTGTGAACTATGATGACATCTGTAAGTGCAAGTGTAAGTGATACTGCGGGTGTAGTTGCATCTCGTGAAGCGCCAACTGAATGTGAAGAGGCACCGTCTATTGGAAGTGGCACACATGAGAATGTAGTGCAGCATGAGGATGTTGAGCATAGTGCAAGAAGGCAAAAGAAGAGTACATCAGCTGTTTGGGATGAGTACACTAGGAGTACAAAGACAGTTGAAGAGAATGGGAAGAAGGTTGTTCAACATTGGGTGCAATGCAACCATTGCAAGTACAGTGCAAGATGTGAGACCAACAATGGCACAACATGTTTTTGGAATCATTTGAAGAAAAAACATAATCTCCGTCCAGGCCAACAACAGCTCAAAGTAGAAAAAAATCGTGAAGATAATATTACTGTCATTGAACCGTACATGTATGATCAAGAAGCTAGCTTGAGAAAATTTTATTTGGCGATAATCATGCATGAGTACCCTTTCAATATTGTTGAGCATGAATATTTTGTTGACTTCATCAAATCCCTGCGCCCAAATTTTCCAATCAAGAGCCGCATCACTGTTAGGAAAGAGCTAATGGACCTCTTTTTAGAAGAAAAGAAGAAATTGTATGAGTATTTTAAAACAGTTGAGTGTCGCTTTAGCACAACTATGGACATGCGGACTTCAAATCAGAATAAAGGATATATGTGTGTCACTGTGCATTGGATTGATGATGATTGGCAAATTCAGAAAAGAATTATCAAATTCATGCATGTAGAAGGACGACATACTGGTGCTAAATTGTCTGAAGAATTTACTAATTGTGTCATGAGATGGTATATTGAAAAGAAAATATTTTCATTATCTTTGGACAATGCATCTGCAAATGAAGTCTGTGTTAAAGATGTCATTGCTGAGCTCAGAAAGCAAAGTCCACTAGTGTGTGATGGTTTATTTTTTCATGTGAGATGTGCCAATCATATTCTGAATCTTGTTGCTAGAGATGGCTTGCAAGCAATTGCATCTATAATTCAGAACATTAGATCATTTATATTAGCAGTCAAAGGCTCTCCATTGCAATGGGAGGAATTTCAGAAGTGTGCAACAGAATGTGGGTTAAAAACAACCATGGGTCTCTCATTGGATGTTGCTACAAGGTGGAATTCAACCTATACTATGTTGAGGGATGCTCTCTATTATAGGAGTGCTTTTGAGAGGCTTTTGTGCTTGGAACGACGCAGGTATGAGAAAATTGCTCCTTCAAGTTATGAATGGGATAAAGCTCTAATACTTTGCAGATGCTTGAAGAAATTCTATGATGTTACCGAGCTATTCTCTGGTACTTTATATCCAACTGTAAATTTATTTTACCAAAGTTTTTGTGATATTAAGATGTTGATATTTGAGTGGTGTGCTAGCACTGATACCACTATTAAAGAGATGGCACAATCTATGAGTGGTAAGTTCGAAAAGTACTGGAAGAAGTCCAATATTGCTCTAGCTGTGGCAAGCTTTCTCGATCCTAGGTTCAAGAAAAAAATAGTGGAATATTACATGAAAAAGTTTTATGGTGAGCTATTGTATACAGTTGAACTTGAGAAATTCATGAATGTTGTGAAGCAAATGTATGAAGCATATGCTTCTGTTGCATCTACTGTCCCAAAGATTACTACTACACCTGCTCTTAGTGAAGAACCAGAAGATCTCTTTATGGACAATGAAAATGAGGAACTTCATAGCTTCTTATATGACACTCAAGATGGCACTGGTCAAGATGAGCCAAATGAGTTGGAAAAATACATAGCAGAACAACCACTAAAGCTTTCAAGATCTAGCAATCATAAATTTGATATTTTATCGTGGTGGAAGAACCAGGAATATGAATATCCTATTCTCTCGAAAGTTGCTCGTGATGTGTTGGCCATTCAAGTGTCAACAGCTGTTTTGAATCGCTTTCAGTCTTTGGTGGTCGGGTCATTGATCCATTTCGCGATGCCTCGAGCCTGAGATGGTAGAAGCATTGATCTGTACCAAAGATTGGATAGCTGCATCTAGAAAAGGTGATAATTTTAATAGTTTGTTATCTTTTAGTTAGAAAAAAGTTGTGTTTTTTCCTAATGTACCTTTATTACATTTTTCAGATTCTAAGAATAAAGTTGCATCTATCACTGCTGATTTGGAGGTTGTTGAGACACTTGCTATTAATATGTTGATTCAGGTATTGCACTCTTCTTTTTGTAAATGTTATTTTATCTTTTTTCATTACAAATTTACTTCTAACTTAGTTTGACATATTAATTGACGAATTGTAGAAAGAAGAAATAGCTAGTGATGATGAGCCATAGAGCTTGAAGGCACTTTGAGCATTCAGTTGTTATTTGCTTGAGGCTATGAGCCTATACTACTGTTATTTTGTGTTTCTGTTATGACAAGATAAACTTATGTTGTGTTCCTATTGTGGCTTGTATGAATTTACCACTTATGTATGAACTTATGTTGTGTTACTAAAGTATAAGCTTTTGGAATTATAATCATCCGTATTATCCGCCTATATTATCCGTTTCCGAACCGAATCCGTTACATATCCGTCGCGACGGTACCGTATTCGAAACTCCGAATATTCGAATCAGATTCAGATCCGGTCTTCAGTATTCGACTCGAATCCGGAGAAAAAATATGGGTTAGGATACGGTTTAAGCAATATCCGACCGAATCCGATCCGTTTTCACCCCTAGCGAGAATATCGATTCCGGTGGTGGGGAAGTTGATTCCGAAGGCGGCTCCAGCGTGCTGCTCGATTATGTTGTAAATATGGATAATATTTTAATTTTAAATTTTATTAGAAGATAAATACAATAAATTAGTGATGCAAAATTTACCATTAACAGCAGGCTACTTATCACATTTTAGAATATATGCAAGAAAAATATAGTAATAAAGTCAAACGTGCGTAAGAATGACTTACTTTTCCGTCTGATGAAGAACAGGAAGCAGCGCAGGCTTGACGTAGTGCAGAACGTAGATGATGCAGTGCTATGAGCGGTCGCGCAGATGCGCTGCCCAGAAACTTTATTGCAGCCCCGTGCAGGTACTCTATACGGTAACGGCTCAGAAATAGCCGCTCTCCCTCCTTCCAGGTGCACGCCGGAAAGAAAGGTCGACAATATTCAGACGACAAAGCACAACAGTACAATATCGCAGAGCAGAAAGTAGAGGATGAATGGAGGTGCAAAACTCTCTGCTTTCTTCTTGGACGTCTCCAGGCCCTTTTAATGGCGCTGCAGTTACTCACTAGTAACTGCTGCGTTTTAAACAGAATTATGCATTGGTAACTGTAGGATCGAAAATGGCAACAGAGAGAGGTGAATGGTGCCTTTTAAACACTGTCGAGAGGAAAAGAAACAATCGAGAGCAATGTTGACAGATCAAACAGAGAAAATGCCGAGAGAACACTGTTCCTTTCCAACCAAGAAGGACAGGAAATCAAGCCAAATAACTGACAAAAATCAGCAGGTGAACATACATAGCAGGAAATCAGCTGCTCACCGCAAATGCTGTACTGTTCAAATGAGAAGTTGTAGAAGAAAAGCAGAGTGAACTGAAAACAAAAGAAAACCGAAAAAGCAGTCTAAAACTGAGAAATTGACGGTACCTGAAAGCAAAAACAAAAGCAAACAAAAAGAAAGCAAAACCGAATGAAGGGCACGATGCGCCACAACAAAGAATTGATCGAGAAGTCTGCGCACAAGAAAATCGCACACATCCGAAAAGCAGAGAGAAGAATGAACTAATGCTGTGTTTTTCATATTAGGGAATCAGCAATTCACAGAAAATAGCCATCCTATCTCAGATTGAAGGAGCAATTCTGCAGAAAAGAAAGCAAGACAGGAAGCATGCACTTGAGTATAACTCTGAACCGAAGGACAGAGAAGAGGCTGCTACCGAAAATTGTTGAAGCAGTAAAAACTGAGAAGAGGACCCAGAACAGAGAAAAGATCGACCTGAAATGATTCTTCTCCAGTCAAATGTTCGAGACTTCAAATCAAACAACAGCTAGACTCCATGAGACAAGAAAACGCAGACTAAAAGGAGTTCGGCTGGAATATGACACAATCAGAGAACAGAAACCAAATACTAAACCAAAACTCAAAGCCTGAGCGAGAATTTTGAAAACTGAACAGAAGAGTGACTGGTTCTTGAATCTGAACCTCTTAATTATTTTAAGGACTCGGCTTCAGATTAAGAGAGCAGGAACCAAACCACTTTTCACAAAGAAACACAGACATTCCAACTTGCTCTGTCTTCACAAATAGTAATCCCTAGATTCTGAAAAACAGAGTGAGTTTGTAACCTGAGAAATCTCGGGAAGAAAGCAGTATTAAAAATTTTTCTCTCTGAAATGGATTGGCCAAATAAACTTTAGAGATAATCCCAGACCAAAAGCAATGGTTTTGCAGCTACTCAAATTCAAAGGTTCAACTCAAACATATCTCTAGCAGAGAGGAGCAGAGAATGACAAGAAGAATAACTGAAACAAAGAACACAACAAATGAAGTCATGAACCCGTCTTATCTCAGTCAAAGGTTTTCACATACAGATTAGAGGAGATGAAAGATTACACAGATTCTTGCTATAGCCCACTCAAACCATCTCTCACATGTGAGAACACACACCAAATAAAGAAGAAGAAATACAACTCCAAAACACACCTCTCATCAGAACAAGGAAGGACACACACATGGAGTGATAAACCCTAAACTCTCTCCCAAAGCCATACAAAAACACACACACACACACATGGAGAGCAAATGCACAAAAACCCTCAAGTGGCTTTAGAGAACACCCTCTCTATTTATAGCCTCCACTAATGGGTTCCCCTTTTGCTTTATCCATTATCGCTCAACAACTCTGCGCTTTATCCATTAGCGCCAACCGAATCCGCTTCCGCGAGCCTGAGTCAATTTTCCCGAATTGCCCCTCACGCTCCTTCCCGAAAGCTTCCTGCAACCGGTACCCTGACCGTCTGGACCTCGACTCCTCCCTGAGTCTAGTCCCGGTCCGTTCCGTCGCACACGACCGCACCCGGCATCCGACCGTCCGGACCTCCGACTCCTCCCTGAGCCTAGTCCCGATCCACCTCGCCGCTGCCCGTCGTGTCCACCTCCGGTAGCTCCAGCCCGGTTCCTCGCCTCCCACCGCAACCACCTCGCCAGCCTCGATTATCCTCGACGTCTCTGACCGTCTGGACCTCAACACCTCCTGTGCCTAGTCCCGGTCCTCCCACGCCTCACCATGACCTAGCTCCGAAGTCCTGCAACCACATAGACAAGCAAACCATCACATAGCACCGCATGAAACAGCATAATCAATAATAGCCACAAAGAAACATACTCATACACAAAATAATCCAAACGACTGATCGAGAAAAAGAGCAAATGTCCTAAGCACACTCGACCGCGTTCGACCAAGTCCAACCAAGTCCGACCGAAACCGATTGCACCGCGCAACGTCAAGGTCCGAACCAACCAACTCAAACTCGACTTTCCTAAACCGATGTCAATTACTCATCTTACACACGGGATGACCTCAACATGGTCTCTCAGTAACTGGCCCATCAAATCACAAATTAAGCAGTGTAAATTCACTTGTAACTGCCTCATTCAAATGTTTGAATCTCATTCAAACAGAGAGAGTGGTGCAGGGTTTAGCAAAAATAAAGATAGACTTGGTTTGCCAAGTGGCGCGTCACGTCACGGCACGACCGCGCGTCACAAGTCACGCGATTTTCACGCGAAAATACGCGAATACGCGCGCGCGTGCGTGCGCGTGTGTGTGACTAGTCACTACCCTCCTCATACCATCTCTATCCATATTCAAAGAGAGGTGATGACTCCACCTTATAAATCGGTCTTCCTCACATTGCCTTAGCAATATGGTACTAAACCATGCATGCTTTAGAATTAAGGAAATAAGCCATGCTCAAACAGGCCAATTTCTAACAATCCCCCACCAATTCCAAAACAAGAAGTAAACATATGATAAAGATATTGTGCTGAAGTACTGTTAATATACTAGTCTTTTAGTGTAAGTCCCGTACGGGTTGAACTTGCACCTAGAATGACAAGATTCATCTTCTCACAGCTGATGATTGGACTATTTCTTGAATTCACAGTTTTTCGTGATCAGATTTCATTTGAAATCTCAATTAGTACTAGGCTGCAGTGCAAAAGCAAAAGGAGTGCCTACTTGCAGCATGTATTGACACAAAAAGTAGCAGCTGCCGTGCGCAGCTGTTCATGCATGCGCGTCTGTTCGCACATATACACGATGTTGCGTTACCGAATGGCGCCTGTTCATTAGCTATAAAAGGATTGCTCGACTGTTCATTTGGTGTGGTTCAGTTGAGGTTATTCCTGTAAAGGCAGAGATCCAAATGGTATGAATATATACACATACACCTTACTGCTGGTTCTTTGAACATCAAAAGAACGCTGTAAAGAAAAGGTAAAGACATGAGAAAAGACTTACTACAAGGAAGAAAAGCTTGCTGCAACATGGATCAATGTATGTTTATGCATGATTAAGGTTGAGCAAAATAGTGTTGTAAATTAAAGTTCCCGCTTACATTTGGTATCAGCAAGGGTACAACACTTTTGTTCACCATGAAAGTTTTTTGTTCTGTTGTCTTAATGCTCTTTTTTGGTCTCTTTACTGATCATATGAAAGTTTGTTTATGCTATTTTGTATGGATTTTGTACTGGACATAATAGTGTTCATCCTAATACATTGAAATAGCATACTCTTATATTTGTTTCTTATGAAATGAAATACCAATTAAATGATCAATGTATAGTACAAGTTAGTCGTCACCAAAGTGGCCGAACTAGAAAGTTATTGACATTTATTTGAGTATTTTTCTATTGTCCGATCGTATCGAATGATGTTATAATGACCGTACAATTAATCTTAAAGCATGGAGGTCACCCAAACGTGGATCATTTCTTATAATTAAAAACATGAAAGAGATTGATCAACATTCTTGGTAACATGTATATCCAAAGATAGCATGCGTAAAGATCTAAGTATGTTTGAAAAATCTGTTAAAGTTTATCTTTTGACAGTTTTAAAGTTTGTATTTAAAATTCATCCAAAGATGGTTTTAGATGCATGTCTAAAAGTTTTTTGTCTGGATCTAATTTGGTCAAAATATTTATTTTGAGCATGTTTTTTTCTACAGGCACTATAAACCTGTATGCTCAAAGTAGCGGGCTTGTAAAGTTTAATGAACTGAATTATGCTGATTGGTCCAAGCAAGTCCGTTTCCAATTGGGTGTTATGAATTTATATTATGCATTGCTAATGGATAAACCAATCATCACTGAGGACAGTACGGATGATGACCTGTCTCTTTTAGAGGCTTGGGAAAGGTCTAACATATTGAGTTTGAATCTAATGTGTATGTTGATGGATGAAAATGTTAAGCCATCAATGCCCAAAACGGAAGATGCAAAAGAGTTCATGTTGAAAATTAAAGAACACTTCCAATCGGACATTACGGACAAGTCCATTATGGGGAGTCTCGTGAGTGAGTTGACGACTAAGAAATTTGATTGGTCGCAACTCATTCATGATCATGTGACAAACATGGCTAATCTTGCAGCGAAGTTGAAAACCATGTGCATGGACTTAAATGAATCTTTTTTGGTTCAATTCGTTATGAACTCGCTACCTCCTAATTTTGGCCAGTTCCAGGTGAATTATAACACCATCAAGGATAAATGAAACTTTCAAGAAGTAAAGGCTATGTTAGTTCAAGAGGAAGGGAGATTAAAGAAATATAGAGAAAATTCTATCCATTTCACGGTTCATGAGGGTTCTAGCTGTAGTAAGGGAAAACCAAGGAAAAAGAGTAAAAAGAAGGATAAGCCTTCTGGAGCTGTTAAGGAGAGTCAAATCTGTAAAGATATGAAGTGTCATTTCTGCAAGAAATATGCACACTTCAAGAAAGATTGCCTAAAAAGAAAGGCTTGGTTCGAAAACAAAGGTACATATTACGTTTTTGTATGCCTTGAATCAAATCTTATTGAAGTTCCCAATAATACCTGGTGGTTAGATACTGGTGCAACTACTCATGTGTCGCACATTTTACAGAGATTCCTTTCGATCCAACCCATAAGCGGAACTAAAAATTTCCTGTATATGGGAAATAGAATGAAGGCACAAATTGAAGGCATTGGGACATATCGCTTAATTCTAGATTCCGGATGCCACTTGGATCTTGAAAAGTGTCTTTATGTTCCCAAATGCGCTAGAAATTTAGTTTCTGTTGCGAAGTTGGATAATATAGGTTTTAAGTTTAAGATGGAAGTGGTGCATTTTCCTTGTATAAGTATGAGTACTATTATGATTGTGGTACTTTATCTAAAGGATTGTATTGCTTTAATCTTAATAATGGATTTGTTGAATCTCTGTTTAATGTTAATCTTTCAGTTGGCAATAAACATAGTGCACATAGTGAATGTTCTGCTTTCCTCTGGCATCAAAGACTTGATCACATATCCAAGGAAAGAATAATGAGGTTAATGAATAATGAAATTTTACCTCAATTGGATTTTGTCGACTGGAACATATGTGTAGAATGTATTAAAGAAAAGCAAACATTACATATATCAAAGCATCCTACCATAAGAAGTAATGCACCATTAGAGTTAATACGCACTGATATCTGTGGTCCTTTTGATATTCCTTCCTGGGGAAATGAAAAGTATTTCATCACTTTCATTGATGATTACTCACGCTATTTCTATTTATACTTGTTGCATGAAAAGTCTCAAGCAGTGAATTACCTAGAAGTATTCATTGATGAGGTTGAAAGGCAACAAGATAAAAAGGTTAAAGTTGTGAGATTCGATAGAGGTGGTGAATATTATGGAAATAATGAAAATGGACAATGTCCAGTCTATTTGCTAAGTTCCTTGAAAGTAGAGGTATTTGTGCACAGTATACAATACCTGGAACAGCTCAGCAAAATGATGTAGCTGAAAGGAGAAATCGTACTCTCATGGATATGGTTAGGAGTATGATATGTAATGTAAATGTACTTATACCCTTATGGATGTATGGATTAAAGATTGCTGCATATATTCTAAATAGGGTTCCTAGTAAGTCAGTTCGTAAGACTCCTTATGAACTGTGGACATGAAGGAAACCTAGTTTAAGACATCTTTATGTTTGGGGTTGTCCAGCAGAAGTAAGGATATATAATCCACATGAAAAGAAACTTAATGCAAAAACCATTAGCGGTTATTTCATTGGTTATCCTGAAAAATCTAAAGGATATAGATTTTATTGTCATAACCATAGTACAAGAATAGTTGAGTCTGGAAATGCTCGATTCATCGAGAATGGTCAAATCAGTGGGAGTAATGAATCTCAAAGAACAATTAATGAGATTCAAATAGAAACTTCTTCAGCTAATATTTCCCCTCCAGATGTTGTTTTAAAGTTACCTAACAACTTGGAAAGAGAAGATTTAGTTGGTGAAAAGTCGATGGATATATACAAGTCATGAAGGAAAATATATACCACAAGAAATAGCACTAAGAAGATCTGTAAGACAGAAAAGACCTGCTATTTTGGATGATTATGTGGTATACTCTTTAGAACATGAATGTAACTTAAGTATAGATGAAGATCCAGTCTCATTTATGCAAGCCAAGAAAAGTAATAAATCAGAAAAATGGTTTAATGCTATGGAAGATGAGTTAAAAATCAATGGATGACAACAAAGTCTGGGATTTGGTTGAGTTGCCTAAAGAATCAAAGTAAGTTGGTTGTAAATGGGTCATTAAGACCAAAAACAACTCAAAAGGCAATATTGAAAAGTACAAAGCCAGACTTGTTGCTAAAGGTTATACTCAGAAAGATGGCATTGATTATAAAGAGACTTTCTCTCCGGTTTCTTAGAAAGACTCTCTAAGAATTATTATGGCTTTAGTTGCACATTATGATTTAGAACTTCATCAAATGGATGTAAAGACTGCATTTCTGAATGGTGATCTTGAAGTGGAAGTTTATATGGATCAACCAGAAGGTTTTAAAGTCCAAGGAAAAGAAAATTTAGTGTGTAAATTGAAGAAGTCAATATATGGGCTTAAACAAGCATCCCGCCAATGGTATATTAAGTTTAACAATACCATTACATTGTACGAATTATAAAAAATTCTGTTGATGGATGTATCTATCTTAAAGTCAGTGGGACCAAGTTTATTATATTAGTCATATATGTTGATGATATTTTGTTAGCCGCTAATGATAAATCATTGTTATATGGTGTAAAGAAATTCCTCTCTACGAATTTCGAAATGAAAGATATGGGTGAGGCATCCTTTGTTATAGGAATAGGAATATTCTGTGATAGAAAACAAGTATTGTTAGGTTTGTCTTAGAAAGGATATATCAATAAAGTTTTAAAGAGGTTTAGAATGGATAAATGCTCTGCCAGCATAGTTCCAATTCAGAAAGGAGACAAGTTTAGCAATATGCAATGTCCGAAAAATGATTTGGAACGAAAAGAAATGGAATCTATTCCATATGCTTCGGTAGTTACGAGTTTAATGTATGCTTCAACATGCACTCGACCAGATATTAGCTTTGCTGTTGGTATGTTGGGTCGATATCAAAGTAATCCTGGCATGGATCATTGGAAAGATGCGAAGAAAATTCTTCTGTATTTACAAGGCGCCAAGGATTACATGCTCACTTATAGAAAATCAAATAACCTTGAAGTGATTGGTTATTTAGATTCGGACTATGCTGGATGTGTAGACTCAAGAAAATCTATATTTGGCTATATTTTTTTTGTTGGCTGGAGGAGCAGTCTCTTGGAAGTGTGGGAAGCAGTCAATAGTTGCTACTTCCACTATGGAGGCTGAATTTGTGGCTGTTTCGAAGCCACCGTTCAAGCATTATGGTTACGAAATTTGATAACATGTCTCTATATTGTTGACTCAATAGAAAGACAATTAAAAATTTATTGTGACAATTTCGCAGTCGTATTCTTCTCCAAAAATGACAAATACTAGAAAGGTGCAAAACACATGAATTGAAGTATTTGTCAGTTAAAGAAGAAGTACAAAAATAGAAGGTGTTGTTTGAGCATATCAGTACTAATCTTATGATAGCGGATCCGCTAACTAAAGGTCTACCGCACAAGACATTTAGTCGTCATGTCGAAAGTATGGGCTTAATTGAGTAGTCCTTGTTATCATAGTAATGTGTTTGTAAAGATTTGTACAAATAACAATTGCTCATATTATTGTGACACATTTGAATTCAATTAAAGTATTGTTTTTGTCCTTTATTTCACATTATGGAGTTTAGTGAAATATTTTTAAGGATTATGTTTTCCTTAATTAAAGATATATATTTTTTGGATTAAATTTACTGTGATATATGGAAGGAATCTTATTGACTAAAAATTTATGACCGCCATAATCCTTTCAATTTAAATCCAATTAAAGATATGACTTGATAAATTCATGGATAGTGTGCACTTAAAGTTTATATGCGAATCATCAAGTTATTACATGGGTCAAGTGGGATATTGTTAATTTTAATTAACGGAAAAGTGTCCCATGTAATTTATTGGATTAATTCTAATTATAAAAGATCTAGTATGATGGTTGCTAGATTTAAAGTATTAGAATTATTGGGTTTTAAATCCCTCTTGTCTGTCTTTGCATGTCATAAATTATATGTGTGAATAGAGGCCATTGCATGCTTTTGATAAGCACATGCAATTAACAAAA
Organism: Bonia amplexicaulis; assembly: GCA_036346245.1. Taxonomy (NCBI): domain Eukaryota; kingdom Viridiplantae; phylum Streptophyta; class Magnoliopsida; order Poales; family Poaceae; genus Bonia; species Bonia amplexicaulis. Next base: position 7,807,202 of record CM070764.1, read on the forward strand.
TAGCTTTTGTTAATTATAGTAATTAGCGTTGTGTTGCATGTACTGACGCATACATGCAAAAGGCAGCAGTAGTGCTTGCATGCGTATATTCGTACGACGTACAATATGCAGTTGTGCAGTGCAAAAGCAAAAGGAGTGCCTGCTTGCAGCATGTAGCGGCGCAAAAAGCGGCAGCTGCTGTGCGCGGCTGTTCATGCATGCGCGTGTGTTGGCACATATACACGATGCCGCGTTGCCGAATGTCGCCTGTTCATTAGCTATAAAAGGATTGCTCGACTGTTCATTTGGTGTGGTTCAGTCGAGGTTATTCCTGTAAAGGCAGAGAACCAAATGGTATGCATATATACACATACACCTTACTGCTGGTTCTTTGAATATCAAAAGAACGCTGTAAAAAAAGGTAGAGATAAGAGAAAACACTTACTACAAGAAAGAAAAGCTTGTTGCAACATAGATCAAGGTATGTTTATGCATAATTAAGGTTGAACAAAATAGTGCTGTAAATTAAAGTTTCCGCTTACATCTCACTCCGTACTCTCTCTCGCAAATAACCAAAAGCAAAAAATTTCAATCAAAAGTCATAACTTGTAGTCCAAAAGAATAGTTCCATAGATACATATTTAGTAAATAGCCTACGTAATTTACATCGTGCTTTGATCCACACTCCATTTGTGTAGATGTAAGCGCATCAAATTGGTACATGCTGATGCAAGATGCACACGACATATGATGGGGTTCAATCCTCAAGGCAAAAAGAATAATGAGAGTTTGAGGAGGAAGAGTGTAAAGAACATGACGACGACGATGATATGGCTGAGGCCGAAGAACAAAGCATCAACCTAAGACAGATTACGAGTAATGAGTATGTCATACTTCATCACCCAAATCACTTTACCAAACCAAGAACTTCTTTGGATCCATAGTTCCATACAAAATTCCAGCAAGATGTCTCCACTCAACTCTACGATCATCACCGACAATTCGCTGATCACAGGTATGTCGACTGGGCACATCTTAACTCTCTTGATCGCTTCTTAGGTGCATATCATCTCCTCTTTTGTTGTGGGTTTGCATGACATTATGGCACTAAAATGTGACTACAATGAGGATATGGTCAGACAATTCTATGCCACCATATATATATATATATATATATATATATATATACACACACACACACACAAACACACACACACATATATTTGTATATATATATCCCCAGACTTTGAGTGTTGACATGGATGACGGGATATGAAAGGGTGGATGCCTACAAACTTGACTTTGAGTAAGCTCTAAGGACCTACTCAGGTCGATATGAGAAGATCTACTCTTGAGCAGCTCTTAGGACCCCCGGTGTGGTGTGCATTTTATGATGAGAATGTAAGATACACACCAGAAAGTTCACGAAACTTCTACATTTGCCAAGTATAATCAACCACATCATCAATCATACCTTCTTTCCCAAAAGTGAAAAATTTGATGCAATCCAAGGGTATGCTTGGAACATAATTGATTGCATCATGAATGGGAGAAAGTTTGATGTTGTTGATTTGATCATTTGAGAAATTGCTTCTTCTAAGAATAATAGAGTCAAACGTATCTATTATGCTCCATACATTATGGCTCTTATTATAAGAAAGGCTCACTTTCGAGAGGCACATCCGATAGTTCACAAGCCATACAAGTCAAGAGAAGGCCCCCAGTGCCCACAGATGTCCTTCCTCGTGCTGTAGTGCAAGTAGAACATGATCAGGAGTACGAGAATCCATCTCAAGCAGCTCAAGACTCCGAAGCCATCACTTTGTCTCAAATCTATTCAACTATCTTGAAAATTTGCAACACACAAATTGAGACCAACACTCAATTGGTGGCTTTGACTCAGCGCATAAGTGCGCTTGAGTGTCTCTCCTCTTTGGCGGCACCTTCTTTACCACTTGTTACCAGCGTTGCCACCATCGTGATCCTTCTTCGCATGAATGAACCTTTTTGGTATTTGATGCCACAGGGGGAGAAGTGGGAGGTGAAGCTTGGAGAAGAAGGGAATAAAGATTGAAGACGAAGAAAGTCATGTTGGGTCAAATTTATCTATCTATCTACTATTAGTTCTATTTGGACTTATCTTTTGGTTGTATGCATCGTGATAAACATGTAATAGTTAAGTTATGATGATTATCAAACTTGTAAACTTGATACTATTATGTTATGCTACATTGTTATCATTGCTACAATTGTCGTTACTATGCTAAGTGTCACGTTTATCTCAATAAATAAAGAAAATTTCGCCAAATATTCCTAAAAAAATCCACACATGCGCATGAAAATCACTTAATGAACCCATATACACATATTTTGGTGGGAGTTTTGTTTATTTATTGATCGACTTTTGAAAGCAACTAATTCTTCATCTCCTTTAAACCTATCTCAAGAATTAATTGCAAACCAAAAGTCAAAACAAGAATATGCAACTTATTTTCGAACTTGTGTATGTTCAACTCTTTCAGTTCATTCATATTGCTTAGGTTATCATCAATTACCAAAAAGAAGGAGATTAAAATCATCTAGACCCCCTGAAAATGATTCTGTTAATCAATGACAACAATGTTTTAAAGGGATTAAGGTGTGTGTTAAGATGTTTGAAAGATTTAGTCCGGGATTTTGGATGACGATGTGGAAATGGCATGTAAAGACGATAAAGGATCGACATGGCTCAAAACAAAATGTATTATGCAGTCTAAGGATCTTTTTATAACTTTTATCGGTCTTAGAGATTGGTTGAAGACTAGATTTATAGGCTAGATGCTGCACTATAAAGAAAGATCATGACTAGTAGCTTAAAAATTTATCTTGTGCCACCTGATCAATGAAGGGTTATGCATGCATTTGGTAACCTAATTGTTCTTAATCTAAAAAGTCGTATTACCGCAACCTTATTGGCGATACTACCACAATGTGGTATGACCGCATAAAGGGTGTGGTAGTACCGCATCACGGTAGGTCCAAAACCTACATGACAGCAGCTAATTTCCAGAGAGGTATTTTTGGGAGCTTTTCCTTTCCTTGAAAATCACTAGTACAACATATTGGGAGTGGTACTACTGCATGATCGGTAGTACCAGCACTACTGAGTGTGATAGCATCAATTTGAGATTCAACGACTAGTTTCTGAGCATTTAACGAACTACAAATAACCTTGGACAATAGGTGTGGTAGTACCGGTCGGTACATGGCGGTAGTATCGCACTTGCTGAATTTTTAGGGATTTTTGCTCCAACGGTTGAAATTGTGGTTGGGGGCTATAAATACCCCGTCACCATCACCAAAACAATAATACTTGACCTCAATGAATACATTTGAGAAATTAGTGTACTCTCATCTACTCATTTACTCCATTTTCATACATTTGAGGTAGTTGAGAGTATTTAAGTGCATTACATCAATTAGTTAATCCTTGTGGCACTTAAAACCTTCAAACTAGACCTATGATTTGTTACTCTTGGTGTTTACCAGCACCTAGACGGCTTGGAGAAAATTTGGCAGTGATCTATTCAAAAGAAACTTGTGAAGAGACTCGACGAGTTTGTGAATGGTGTGGTGCTTGCTATCTCTGGAGAGGAAGAGTAACCATTAGTGGATTGAGGTGGTTAGGCTCAATTCGTGAAGGTGGTCCAATTCGTTTAGGCTTGCCTCAATATGGACTAGGGAAGATCAACAAATCTTCGATTCCACGGGAAAATATCGATTGTCTTCATTCCCTATTGTCTTTACTCTTCTAGATTTACATTTCTAGCTTGTTAATTGTGTTAAATTGTTTAACTAGAATTGTATCTAGTATTGACATAGGCTTAGGGTGCCTTAGTGAAATATTTTACCTCTTGACTTGTGTTAGAACCTTGAATGAGCTCATACTTGCTAGAATTGTCAATTAAGGCATAAAAATTTTAAAACTTCCTATTCACCCCCTCTAGTTGGTCATCCTTGATCCTACAGTGGGAAGGGTGTTTACTTTTTGGTAAACATTCATCGTAAAAACAATCAGTGAATGGATACGCGTTGGGTACACATTTGCCCCTTGTTGCCAATGGGTCTATTATTTTGAGCTGTGGCTTATGGCTTTTGATTGTGACTTATTAGTCTAATGAATAGTAATTGCTGAAAGAAGCCAAACACCGCTGAAAAGCCCCAAAAGAACATGGCCATTTTGTAGTTTCGCTACATCACTCATCTATCTTTTGAGAGCAACTACAGCAAGTTGTTGGATTGTCAATGGCTTGGGATGGGAAACGGTAAAGAATAATCCGTTTTATCCGATATTCGTATTCGAGAAAACGTGAATATGGTAAGCAAAGTCCGTATTTGAGAGTGTTCGTATTCGTATTTAAGAATGTTCGTATTCGTATTTGAGAATGTTCATATTCATATTCGTATTCGAGACTATTTGATTCATATTCGATCCGTTTTTATCCGCAGCGACCTCCTTGGGGTTGATTGTAGGAAGCAATTTTTTGATGAACCAAGGTTCACAAGCAAGAAGTGAAAATTATTTTGCATAATTTTCAACTCTATGTGCTATACTGGTAGCTCGTATAAACGCGTAGTCATGTTATATAAATTTGTTCTACCGAGATTTGTTACAAAAGTTTTAGGATATTCGCATTCGACCGAATTAAGTACATATTCGATTTGAATTCGTATTCATTACGACATTCGATTCGTATTCGAGAATGTTCGAATTCGTATTTGTTTTAAAAATAGAAATCATATTTGTATCTATATTCATTTGAAAAATATGAATTCATATTCGTATTTGAGACTATTCGATTCGTGTTCGGTCTATTTTCACGCCTATGTTTGGCTTACCCAACACAAAGAGCTTACATGATCAAAGCCTATAAAATCGACAAGTAACCCATCGTATAGACTTGGTGGGAATCAAACTCAAGTTGCTGGTCGGAAACTCACGCACCGCACAGGTTGGATTAACCAATGGCTGAGTGTTACACATTTATTAAACAATCACACGCACGTGACGTGCTTGCTAATGGAGTAATATATTGTTTGGAAAAAAATCCATAAACATCCCTGTAATTCATCTTCTTCTTTTAATTTGCTTCCTATATCTCATTTTCATTGAGTTTGCCCCCATACGTTAAGTTGGCTTGCAAATACTCCTTCAGGTCGTATGCCCGTACTATTTTTTCTTGGTTTTAAGTATATTTTGCAACTTATTTTAGTGATTTTAATACTTACTTTGGTCATATAAATACTTGTTTCAATGATTTAAATAATTTTGATATTTATAATACATAATTTGAACATTAAAACATTAGTAATGAAATAGTATATTATAAGTACCGAAAGCACGAAAATAGCTAAAATAGGTATTAACATCACTAAAATAAAACTTGATACTACTGAAACAAGTGCTAAAGATAATAAAAACTATAGAAAAATAGTGCAAACTTACAGTCTAGAGAGTTATTTACACGCCAACTTTATTTACAGATGAAAGTAACCAATAATTAGATACAGTGAAAAATTGAAAAAGTAGACGACTTACCAGGGTGACTACATATTTTTCTTTTTTTTAAGGCGGTCGTCCCATTCTGAGCACCAAATCCGACCGGCAAGAGGAGCAGTATAACTCCGCCACCGGTCCACCACTAGCTCGCGTCTCCTCCACTACGAACGAACCAACGCGCATAAACCCTCTCTTGGTCTCTTTCTTTCTCGCCGCCTCCACCACCAAGGCACCACCCAACCCAAGCCCCGGCCGAGGAGGAGGAGGCCGTCGCTGGCGACGTCTCCGGGGCCGATCGCCTCCTCCGCCTGTCCCCGCCGTCCTCTCGCCCCGGAGGCGGCGGGCGCTCGGCCGTCGCGGATCCGGTACGGCCTCCCGAAACCCTAAGGCACGCCCGCGAGCAGCTTTAAGCTCGGTTCGGGCCAGGCTTGGCGACTGTTGTGTTCCGAAGTCGCGCGATTGCCCGGGTGGCTTTGGATGTGGGGGTTGGGTTTTGAGGTCGGGGTGCGCGTTTTGGCCTGGTCTGAGCGTGCGGACTCTTGAGGGTGGACGCGATGCGATGCGAGAGCGCGCGTCATTTCGATGCCGAGATGGCGTCCGATTGCTATGGCGGTAGCATGATTTTGCGTGGTGTCAGCTGGATTGGCTTTTCTAGAGCCCAATTTTGCCATTTTAGATGTGGATCCGAGGGCTCATTGCTACGATGCTTCGATGAACTAGATACCTTGATTAGCCAACCACCTTACCTTGTGCTAAATGGACGCATAGCAAGTAACTGATGTAATTCCGCATGGGTTGGGTGATGTTTGACAATCCCTTGGATTCTACCTAGCTGGTACCGGCTTGATATGATGTATTACCTGCCTCTGTCAAGACGTCATAAGATTATGTTGAAGTTACGGTGGTTATTAGAACAGAAATGGCTCGTATATAAAAAATTCAATTAATTCTGATTGAGCGCTCGTATGTTTTGTGTGCACGATGGCTTTGTCATGGCAACTTGGTACAACACAGAACTTAATAAGAGGAGTGTATATACAATAGCTAAGCGGTTGGACCTGAATTGATCTCAACATGTTGTGATACTAGCAGATTCATCCTATGCCTATGGACTTTCTTGTCTACATACACACCATGTGTTTACGCTTTTGTAGCCTGGGTTTTACTCGGAAGACCAAAGTAGACAGTTGGTCTACCTTTTTCACCTGTTCAGTTGTCTCCGTTCATTCTTTTTGTTTTTATGCCTATTGCTTAGAAGCGTGTTGTTTTTAGATGGATCTCAAGGATAGCCTCTCCAAATTTAAACAGCAGCAGGAGAGGTGCCAGTCATCTTTGGCCAGCATAGCTGCAAGCCAAGTTTTGACCTCAAAACCAAAGCATAGGGCCCAACCGATTAACGCTCCATCTGCTCCAGCAAGGCCACCACAACCTATTAAATTTTCAAATGATACAGAAAGGCTACAACACATTAATTCGGTTAGGAAATCTCCTGTTGGAGCACAGATCAAACTTGTTATTGAACTTCTTTATAAGGTACTTCTCACTAAGCTACAACCTTATTTGATTTTTACTTTCCATACTAGTGTAAGTTGGCAAATGAATTGCAAAGTGCTCCATTGATCCTGCAAATACATTTAAAAAAAAATCGTGCTAATTGATATTGTATGCCAGAAGCTGTTATGATTCTTCATGTGGAATTAATTATCATCTAATTACTATTTTGGTTTAAATATGCCCTAGTTTAGTGGGAATATTTCAGTTTATTAAAGCCCTAGTTCGATAATATTTATGCCTTTCCTCACGTGTGAGATACTCAGTCCGGACATGCATAATAGCCTGCAATTCTGAATGTGCAAGATTTTGTCCAAGCCTTGCTGCTTATTCTGTTTTCAGCCGAGGCAAAAATAGAATTTCCAGAATAGATAAAAAAGCTGGGATAATTGACACTATGTTGGTATCTGGTGAAAGGTGCAATGATGAATGATGTATTGGCTATTATGAGCTGTCATATGTGGAACATACCTACCATTTGCATTCATGCTGCCAAGGTTATTAAGGCGGTAAGGCGAGGCGAGGCGACTCACCCCCTCAGACCTTTTAAGTGGTAAGGCGCGAGGCGAGGCGACGCCTTACACACATTGTAAGGCGAAAAAACGGAGCTTTGGAGGTCTAAATTAGAAGAAATTTAAAGAGGAAGGACTTAATTGCAATTTCATAAAAGTGTGAAGGCTAAATTGCAAAAATGCTAACTTCTCTTCAAAGAGGGAGGACTTAATTGCAATTGCATGGAAGTCTGAGGGCTAAATTGCAAAAGTGATGCCTTCCTCCATTAAGACGCCGAACACCGGTTAACCCTAGCCGCCGCTGCAGATCGAATCGAGCCCGACTTCTCTCGTTCCTTCTCCCCACAGCGCCGGCGAGAGGTCGGCCATACCGCCGGCACCATCATGGCCGAAAGCCGAAACGCCGATGGGCGACGGGGATGGGCTGGAGAGGACGCCGAGCCGAGACGCCGACGGGTGACGGGGATGATGCCGAAACCGGAGCGGGCAGCGGCGAGATGGAGGCGCCGCCGAGACGGACGATGGGGTTGATGCTGAGACGGAGCGGCCAGCGGCAAGATGGAGGCGTTGCCGCCTAGGGTTCCAGGTGTGTTCACCCTTCTCTCTCTGCTTCAGCCGCCGCCCACTCGGGTCTGTTCTTGTTTAGTCGCTCGGCCGCTCGGGTCCTAATGTAGTCGCGGGCGTTGGCTCCTCCCACCGCCTTGGAGATGCACGGCAAGGCGGGGCGACGTCTTGCCCCCCTCCGACCGCCTTGTCGCTTAGGCGACGCTTAAGCGACGCCTTAATAACTATGCGTGCTGCACATCAAGTTGGACTATGCGGACTGTTTGGCTGGATGGGTGATGTTAGCAGACATAAGCATTTCAAACCAATGAAACAAATATTAGAACTGCCCTACGATGATTCTCTGGTTCACCTTTTGCACTTCAGCAATCTTTGGCTTAATGGTAGAATTTACCAACATCTTCACCAAGGATAGCAAAATGAACATTATGTGAACTTCTTTAGAATGCATTGTTGTATCTTGTTCGTAGAATTGATATTGCTTTTGAATTTGAATTTGCAGACAAGACAAGCTTTTACTGCAGAGCAAATAAATGAAGCAATTTATGTTGATATCTATGGTAATAAGGCTGTCTTTGACAGTCTGAGGAATAACCCTAAAGTACATTATGACGGGAGGCGTTTCTCTTACAAGGTAAAGGCGTTAGTATTTCCTGATCATGTTGTCAATACTTAACTTGAATTGTTAATATTAGTGCACATTTTGTCGGTAAAATCACCCAACTGTTAATCCTTCCTACCTGAAATGGCTCTCATTCTATGTTCTCTGTAACCTTAGCTAACTTAGAACCTTCTCATAAATGCCCCCTCATTTACTATCATGGACGCCAATTAAGGCATCTTCATTTTGACATAGCCTATTTTCGCTGTACCTTCCTATCAACTCAGTGAACTGCCATATGGCAGTTCAACTATTAAGTGCTGGTGTGGCAAGCTAAACCTTTCGTGGTCAATTGATAAATAATTGATGATGAAGTATCTATTTGAATGTTTGTTCGAGGGGAAAAAGGAGATAATGATAATCATGATTACTGAGAATAACATCAGAAATGTTTAATCTCTAGTCTTGTCTTATTCTTTGAAGTTGAATTAGTTCTAAGTTCTGTTGGCACTGCAGTCCAAACATGATCTGAAGGGAAAAGATCAACTACTTGTTTTGGTAAGAAAGTACCCAGAGGGTCTTGCTATTGTGGAAGCGAAGGATGCATACCCAACTGTAATGGAAGATTTGCAGGTGCCCTAATTCTCCTGGTTTGATACGTCGAGATGTTGTCTTGGATAGCATGTGCTACTAACACTGTTCTGCATGGTACCCAACTAGTGAAATATTTGAATCATGCAGTCATATGCTCTTAATCTTGGCATACTGCTAATTATGTTCTGAATTCTGGCATCCCTTCCTTGCATACTTCTGTAGAAATAGATGCAATGCCAGTAGTGCACTCACCATTTACTTGGATATTTGTTGTTCTTCCACCTATTGATGCTGAATACTTTTCTCTTTTTTCCCTCTGGACTTCTAGAGTACCACACTGTCGAGACCCGAATATGCAAATCCGGACTCTGTGTATTCTACATTAATCTAGGATCACGTTAGTGCACACAGTGGAAACATAGATAAAGCATTGACCATGATCACAATTAACTAAAAAAACAGATATATTATTACTTATCAGAATAGCGACCTTATGACCAAATTTACTAATAATAGCCCGAAGGGCTTAACAAAACTAGCAGCAAAAAAATAAAGATAAACACAATGGCCATTGGACATACTCACAAATAATCGACTGGGAAGTGAAGTCCTAATCCGCGAAGTCATCAAGGAACCTCCAACTCCTTCAAATTCCTCTGTCTGGTATTGCTCTGTTACATACGGAGCCGTGGCTCGAGGAAGAAGGAAGATTATAAGGATGAGATGCCAGAACTGGACTGAAGAAGAAGAAACAGGACTTGGAGAGAGATAATTGTATTCATTGCTTGCCCTCCATTACAATACCTCAGCCCTCTATATAGAGTTAGAGCTGAGCCCAATTGGAATCGGAAACTATTTGTAACTCCTAGTTGAAAACTAGACTTTCTATCTATAACCTACTATATTGCAATCGTGCTATTCACAGCTTGTTTCAGCGCCGGTATGGGATTCCCACAAAACTGTCCGTAACATTTTCCCCTTTTGAAACAGCTCGTCTGCGAGCTGATAATCTGGGAACTCTTTGACAAAATCATTGCGCTTCATCAAGTCTCTTCCAGATCGTGTGTGGAATCGGTTTGCCATTGAACCCGTAATTCCCAGACGCCGTGATTTAGCCTAGCACGCACAATGGTTGCCAGCTGAAGCTGCACTTGGCCATGATGAAGGGGTGGCAAAGCTGGAACATGTATAGGGGGACTGCCACGGAAAGGCTTGAGGCTGGAAACGTGAAAAACATCATGGATACCGGCTTGTTTAGGAATTTCCTAGTGGTATGCCACCGGACCAACTTGAGCAAGCACCTGGTATGGTCCAAAGAAACGAGGGCGCAGTTTGGCATTAAGACCAAGAGCAATAGAAGAGAGTTGGTGCTGATGTAGCCGCAGCCATACCCAATCACCTTCGTGATATTGTAATTCGCGTCGCTTAAGGTCTTCTAAACTCTTCATGTGCTGTTGAGACTGAAGTAACCGCAACCATATTTCCCATAAGAATTCATCCCGTTCAGCCAATAACTTCTGAACCGTAGGCTCTGCCGTGAAGTTGCTGGCATGCTGAATCAACGGAGGAGGTTGCCGCCCATACACAACTTTGAAAGGGGTAGCTTTGAGAGCTAAGTGGTATGACGTGTTATAACGAAATTCAGCCCAAGCCAGCCATTGTCCGGTTAACCATCTCAGTTTGCCCATCCGATTGCGGGTGATATGCGGTACTCATGTGTAGCTTGACACTAGCTAAACGGTAGAGATATGTCGACAACGGTCAAGATGACTGATTTGTGAACCTTGGCAAACCCTCGATGAAATCTATGCTAATGTCGGCCCACACGCGATGAGGCACCGGAAGAGGTTGAAGCAAACCCGCCGGATGCAGCTGCTCTGCTTTGTATTTCTGACAAGTGATACAATTGTGAATGAACATCTATAGCAAACGATGGCCCCTTGGGATGTAGAAACTAGCCTGAATACGATGCCACATCTTGGCGACGCCCTCATGTTCGACTGAATGCGCGATCGAAAAGAGATTGTGAATACCAGGGAAATCAGCTAGAACAAATGTGGAGGCGAAAGAGCAAAAAGTTGTCCACAAACTCCCAATCACCAGGAGTACCGGTAGTCCACTCGGTATACTTGCGGTGCTAGGATTCCTGTGATTTGAGTTAACAACGCAAATCGTTGTAGTAAGCAAAATCAGCTGCTGAAACCGCATGCAGAGCGAGATCCTCATGGCGACGCGAAAGTGCATCTGCCTCATTGTTATCTTTGTCGGTCTTGTATTCTACTGTGAAATCATAGCCAAGGAGCATGGAAGTCAACCTATGCTGCCGCACTGTTGTCAAATGTTGATCCAACAGATGTTTCAAACTAAAATGATCTGTCCTGACCCGAAATCGACGACCCTAGATATACGGACGCCAATGTCAAACTGCATACATGAGGCCAATGAGTTCATGCTCATAAGCGGGAAGCTGAGCTTGATAAGCAGCAACGAATTTATTGAAGAAAGCAATTGGCCGGCCTCCTTGGAGTACGGCGCTAAAACCGGTGCTGGATGCATCACAATCAATAACATTCTTTTGTGAAGTAAGAAACCGGTGCTGGATGAGGGCGTGGCCAATCAAGCACAACTGATACCTTAGTCTGATCCATGGCCACCTTGACGGCAGAGATAACATGTCCCAAGTAAGAAATCTGCTGTTGTCTGAAAACACACTTCTTTTGGTGGAGATATAACTGATGTGTAGTGAGCGTCTGCAACACTTGGTGAACATGGCAAAGGTGCTCTACCTAGCTGCGGCTGTAAATGAGAATGTCGTTGAAAAAAAAGCACAAACCGACGGAGGAACTGCCGAAGGGCCGAATTCATCATGGCCTGAAATGTCGAGGGAGCATTGCAGAGGCCAAAAGGGAGTACCAGAAATTCAAAGTGGCCATGGTGAGTGCGAAAAGTCATTTTGAGCACATCGTCGGGGAACATGTGGATTTGATGATAGCCGGACCGTAAGTCCAATTTGGTGAAATAACATGATTCTTCCTGCTAATTGTGTAGCTCATCAACATGCGGAATCGAAAATTTGTCCTTGATAGTGTGTTCATTTAAAGCCCTGTAATCGACGCAAAATCGTGAAGAATCATCCTTCTTGCGGACGAGGAGTACCAGTGACGAGAATGGGGATGAACTCGGACGGATGATGCCCTGGGCCAGCATGGAGGCGCACTGGCACTCAATTTCATCTCTCTGAATGTGTGCGTATTGGTAAGGGCGCACTGAAATGGCCGGAGCGTCGGGACCAACCGGATATAATGGTCGCACGAATGGGCAGGAGAAGGCCCGATGGTTCCGCGAATCGATGTGCAAATTCAGCCAATATCATGGCCATAAGGTCATCACCGATGGCTGCTTGAAGCATTGCTATAGACATCGGAGGACTGTGCAGCCCAGTCCAAGTGATGCGTAGCTCCTGCTCCCAATTGGAGAATTGCATCTAGTCGAAATTCCACAGGATGGGTCCCAAGGTCCGTAACCACTGCACCTTCAAGACGACATCGAAACCGGAGAGGGGAATGGCGTGTAGATCGACGGCAAACTGGGACGGAGCAATTGTCATCAGGGCATGTCTGTAGATACCGGCACAGTCAAGCCGGTCGCTGTTGGCCACCTTCACCCGGAGGTCATTGTGAGGTCGAACGGGCAAATTGATGGCAGACACGCAGGCTTGGTTTGGTTGAGGAAGTTATGGGTGGATCCCGTGTCAATTAAAGCCGTCCCTTCAAAGTCGCCGATGTGGACCTGCAACTGCATTGTTTGGGCCGTGCAGATGCCTATGACCGCAAGCAAGGAGATCTCCGGTTCTAGGTCAGAAGGAAACTGGGTGTCCAACCTATTCCAGTATCATGGTCGAATTTGGGCTCCAACCAGAACAATCGTTTACATTGATGTCTCGTGAATTGCTCATCACAATTGAAAACAACCCCCGTTGATGCCGGTCGCCAGTCGGCCACCTCTGTAGCGGATAGACGACAGAACACCCCTATCCGGGTTTCAGCGGTGGCCCGTGGGGCAGATGGCAGATAAATAGTCGGGGGTGGCGGCGGTGTGGATGTAGCGTGAGATGGCGGAGGGATCCACGCGCGAGCGCTTGGTCTATTGGGTGGCAACTGACGGCTGGATGTCGTCGGATTTGCTATAGTAGGGTGGAGCCGTTCATAGGCGCGCGTCAAATTCATGGCGTGTTTCAGAGATGTCGGCCCTTCCAGTTCGACATGGATTCACACCGGTTCGGTGGGGCCTGTAGTGAACAATTCGATCTGTTGGGAGTGGGATAAACCAGCGGTGTGGCACAAAAGCTCAGTGAACTCCTGCTGGTACTGCGCCAAAGAGCTAGTCTGATGCAGGTTCTTGAGGGCACCCAACGTGTTGGTACAAATTGCTGGCCCAAATCGCATGGAGCAGTAGTGCTTAAAAACTATGGAATCTAACCCTCAACTCATTCAATCTGATAGAACTAGGAGTGCGCGACGTCGGTTAGATGGAACACAACCATCAAGTCGATTAGATCCAACACGTCAAGTCGGTCGTCGGACGGAGGATCGTGTTTGGGTGGCATGGCGGGCGGGATCGGTGTCTCTGATACCAAGTTGTTAAGTACGGAGCCGTGGCTCGAGGAAGAACGAAGATTGTAAGGATGAGATGCCAGAACTGGACAGAAGAAGAAACAGGGCTTGGAGAGAATTGTATTCATTGCTTGCCCTCCGTTACAATACCTTAGCCCTTTATATAGAGTTATAGCTGATTCTCGGAAACTATTTGTAACTCCTATTTGGAAACTAGACTTTCTATCAATAACTTACTATATTGCAATCGTGTATTCACGACTTGTTTCGGCGTCGGTATTGGATTCCCACAAAACTATCCGTAACAGGCTCATCTTCAGCAACTGAGTAAATATGGATATAGCCGTGAGTATATAGAGTACTCAGCAAGTCGTTTGTAATAAGATGTAATATAATTATGCAAGGCTTACCAAGTGATAGCTGAGTGGATATTTTGAAGAAATAAAAATTTAGAAAATGATTATTTAGTAAATAATTAAAAGAATTAAATAAATCATAAGTGAATTGACCATTCACCCAATGAACCATTCGTGAACTAACCATTCATGTAATGAACTACTAGTGCACCAACCATTCACTTTCCAAACTTAACCCAACTAGGTTTTTATAAAATCTCTACCTCTCGTGAAATCATTGGGCATTGTCCATAACTGGAGACACGTCTATTCGAATAGTTTAATACTCTGCAGAGGTTGTACAACTTTACCCACAAAAGATAATCAACTTATAATACCAACGCCTGACACACTTCCAAAGGTGCACGACTAAGCGATTATCACAAGGCTTTTACAATGTTCAATTGATCGTGCAAAACTGCACACCCGCAAGTGAACGGGTTGCCACTGAAATAGCGGCGAGTGTCGTGTTCTCCACAGGGACTAGACTAAGGCTACGGTGCTCGCCTAAAGCTAGGCCAAACGAAGCGGGAGAAAACTAAACCTAAAACGATCGCCAAGCGGTAACGAACAAACTGTAACTAACACGATCAAAACGACGAACGAAATAAACGATCGAAGAACGACGGAATGAACGACCGTACGAATGAATGTCGTACGACCGAACGAACTACACGACTACGACACAAACGAAACACGAACTACAACGACTACCGATCGACTATATATCTAACTACCGACCGTGAGACAGCAGGAGAAAGTCGAGAAGCACTGGGGGAGTCTAGAAGCACAGAGGGAGTCGAGAGAGAACAAGGGAGAAAGTGGTCGACAGCTAACTTATATGACGACGGCACAAGACGACACTAAACACAGAACTACGAATGCACGCACGACTTAACTACCGACCAACCGCGAGATAGAGGAAAAGAGGGAGATCGAGAGGCAATAGGTGGGTCGAGACAAGAAGGGAAGGGAAGCGGTCGCGGTTCGCTAATCGCGCAAACAAACACAAGGAGATCAATAGATACTAACACCGACAACTAACATATCATCGAACATATAGACACTAACTCGACAAAGATATTGATGCTAATCAATCTATCACATATAACCACTTAACATAGCTAAACAAAATCACAATTGATAAGTACTAACACAGATTACTAACATCAAATTTAACTAACATATTGATCACTAATCAGCAACACAGATGACAAAAATGCAGGAACTGATTGTATAATTAAACTACTGGCAACAGGAGTATATAGTGATTCTGGAACACAATAGCGGAGCACAAGCACATGACCACTGATCACATATGACATGCACAGAACTAATATCCATATCCATCATCATTCACAGATCAAAATCACATTTCACATCCACAGATCTCATGCACACATCACAAATAACATTTGCAGTTCAGATTGCATCAATTATCGTGAATTGACAACAATTTAGTTGAAGAGTAATTGCAAACAAAGAAAGAGGTAAAGGAGAAGAATTGGGATGAACCGAGTGAAGAGGAAGCAGGGGAAACCGAGGAGGGGTAGAAGAAGAAGATGCAGTCGCCGAAGAAGAAGCCGTCGGTGTAGAGGAAGAAGTCGGAGCTCGCCGGCGTCGGTGGAGTGGAAGCAGCAGTCGGCAACGTGGAAGAAGATGGGTCGCGGTAGCCGGTGACACGGTGGCGCGGGTGGAAGTAGGGGGCGGCGCTCCGGTGAGGTGTTCAGCGGCGCCAAGATGGGGTAAAGAGGGAGGCGCCGGTGAGGTGCGGCCGGATATGGAGAAGAAGGCTGGAGAGGTGGCGCGCGGTAGGAGGAGCAGGAGCGGCCGAGGTGGTACGCCGGTAGGAGGAGCAGGAGCGGCCGAGGTGGTGCGCCGGTAGGAGGAGCAGGAGCGGCCGAGGTGGTGCGCCGGTAGGAGGAGCAGGAGCGGACGGCGTTGGGATGAAGGAGGTGGCTGTCGGTGAGTTTGGCCCGGCCTCGCCAGCGCCGAGAGTGGAGAAGGAGTAGGAAGCAGAAGGGGGCGAAGAGAAGAAGGCGTCGGGAGACAGAAGAGGAATGCCGGACTCGGGCAAATCGCAGGCGGCGGCGGCTAGGTTTAGGACCCGGTGGGGAATTGGTATTTTTGCGATTTAGTCCTCGTTGTTTCTGGAATTTGTCTGATCCTTCCCATTTGATTTCTTCCATTCGGTCCTCTAGAAGTCCGATTTCATCGCGGTTTGATCCTACACATCCGTGACGACGCTGCACATCTGTACGGAGCAGTCCAGATTTGTCGTTTATGCGCCTCGATCGCGCCCGCCTGCAGAAAAATACATAAAAATGTAAAATAGTCCATTTCGAGCAATTAATTATAGAAAAACGTGTAAATGATGATAAATGGTTCCAAAATATGAAACATATGAGGGCAAAATGACGGCTAAGTATATCTAAATATGACGCGTATCATACCCCCAAGCTTAAAACTTTTACTTGTCCTCAAGTAAATGGTATGATATTATCGAACCCGGACAACAAGTTATTATGATAAAAGACTAGTTTAAATGCATATGATAGTCAAGAGGCATACAACAATGTAAAATGAGATTATCTAACTCGAGTTTTGAGAATCATCCAAGATGAGAATGAATATTCAAGCAAAGATACCAAATGATAACTACAACATTTGACCAAATCAAGTTTCGCATGAATCTAACCAAAATTGTAAAGCATCGGAACTAGGTATAACATCAAAAATGAGCATATCAAAGGCTCATGCTAAGGCATTTACTATTTGAGACAAAGAGACTAATACTTGCATGATATTTATGAAAAAGCCCACACTTGAGCCATGATACCTAATTTTGTTGATTTTAGCAAAATTTAGAATACACATTGGGCACTTTGCCACTTATTCAAACCATTGGGCAAACTTTGCCGCTTATTCACACTAACACTTCACTTGGGCAAAGCGCCACTTATTCAAATGTTTATAACCAATGTGACATAGTCACTTATTTCACACACACACATTGCATTACAATTTTTTTTTACTTTTTATTATTTTTTTAGTTTTGATTAAGCATCTTTAACCGGTTTTCATTAATGCTAAGTAACACATGTCCCAAGGCATGGATACCTAGATAAATCAACCATGTTATTGGCTCAAGATAGGACTACCCCTTTCACAAATTTTACATTCAAGCAAAGTATCAATATCTAAAATAACATATGCCAAAGCATGAATCTAAGATATAATCATTCAAGAGGCGATGACTAGAACCAATTCAATCCGCAAATGGTTAAAACACATGTGTAACTCGCGATGAATCAAATGCTATAGGATCACAAGGTTTCTAAGCACATCAAGGATAATAAACAATACTCAAGCTTTAATATGATGCCAAGTGACTTAAGACATACAAGGAACTAGTGACAATATGACTCAATTAAGAAAATTTCGACATGACCTTTCTTGATTAATCATGGCGTGGGCTCACATGGCAAAGATATATAACCAAGGATAACATGAGAGCAATAGCAAAGGTCATATATCATCAACATAAGCATAAGAATGACCAAATATCATCAATTACACGACAATAAGCTCAAATGCTCACAAATATATACAAACATGCTAGAACGTCATCCATACACATACAAGTCCTCCCCCAAGCTTAAATTGAGCAATGAATCAAGAATGTGCTTAAAGGGATTAGAAACAGCTCACCGGGCATATATGATGTAGTGGAAGTAGAAAATCATCCCATAGCTTCTCGCATGTACAAGGATGAAGATCTAGCACAGGACCTGAAATAAAAAGAAAGAAAAGAGGAGAAACCAACAAAACTAACAAAAGGTATGAAAATAAAAGATAAAGAGATGTGCTCATTTGGATGTAGCGGAAGAGGGCCAAGGACGGGACATGGAAAAGGCACATGTCCGCCCTCCTCATGAAGCAGCATGCCTCGAAATCCACCTGGATCCCAAGGAATATCGACTCGAATCATATCCACTCGTAGTCGATGGTACACAAGAATAACCCTGCAAACAACCTCACAGATATGGCAAGTATGTGTGATAGGGTTGACACCCTCTAAGTCATCAATAGAATATCCAATCATGTAGGTATATCGATAAAGTGCATCATGAGGACTATAAGTGAGATGAGCACAATCAGTAATAGAGTATGTCTCGTCGAGCGAAGGAAATCAAACCCGAGTGGTCGGGAAAAGTTTCAAACTACCAAGTGTAGGTGAAGTAGAATGTACGGTAGTAGAAACCTCCGGAGGGGCGATGTCGACGAAGGAAGTAGGCGGTGGTGGATCAATAGAAATGTGTTCCTCCTCAACATCTAAGCAGCCCCTCATCAAGATGTGGAACCTCGAACTCAAAAGCATATCCATAGTGAAACAATCATCATCAAGAGCTAAGTCCTCATCATCGCTCAATGTCAACATAAGGATCATCGAGTCAATAGGCGAAGAATCAATCGAGGTGCCTCTAAGTGTATCTGTAGTGTCTCTAACAATAGGCCCTCGCTAGCAAGATCGTGTGTAGGACCTGGTAGGTCGACACTCATCTCCATCCGTAACTATCTCGGTGGTGCTAATGGAAGGTCGTGATGTGGTAGAACTATCCACACAAGTAGACATGGTGCTCATAATCACCTCAATCTCGCCCCGAATCGCCATCGCACGATCACCACCGGGAGGCACGGTCATGAATTCCTTGCATAATGCATCAAGTCGGGCACTGATCTTCATGTGAAGGAGGTGGCTCATGAGACCGCTCTAAGGACTCGGACATAGGAAGCGAACGGCTCGGTGAAGGAACAGGTGAACTGCAGGTAGGAGGTGTCGGATCCAATGCTAAGTCACTACTCATCTTACTCTCGAAATCTCCTATCATCCTAGATATCCTCTCCTCAAATCTAGACATCTGATCAAGCTCAGGAGTAGGAGTCTGATGCTGAGGTACAGGATAGTGCTGGTGTGACAAATGAGAAATATTCTGATCTCCATATCTAAAACCCTGC
The DNA here is from genome assembly GCA_036346245.1 of Bonia amplexicaulis. NCBI lineage: Eukaryota > Viridiplantae > Streptophyta > Magnoliopsida > Poales > Poaceae > Bonia > Bonia amplexicaulis. The sequence goes on from CM070764.1 coordinate 7,826,569, forward strand.
AATGGTGTACTAGAAGCAAATGATGAGATATCAGGGGTGTTGTTTCCATATGACAGACTCGAGTGCTCGTGCCATCCGGGTGATAAGTGTCGTGGTATGGTTTACTCTACCGAGCAAAGCTCATCCCGTAACACTGGAGTGGACAAATAACCACCGGCACTCACGGTGAATGGCCCTGAAAACCACAAGTCTGGCATATAGGAACAACTGGAGAGCGAACGCCTAATAAAGAACCATACTGATCATGCCCGCTCTCTAACTCAACTCCCCGCTCTAAAGCATAACACTCTAACTGACGAGACAACAGATTTACCTGTTCTTGAAGAGTATCATAAGTAGGAGTGCTCATAAAACCATGAGAATCATAATAGCAAGCCATAGCCTCAATAAGTAACTACAAGGATCAACCTACGAGAATGGATACTAAAAGACACTAGAGAAAGAAATGACTAGGGAATATGTTAGGAGGGTAGCAATATATCACAAATATAAACAAAGACTAAATAGAAGACAAGTCAGCACAAACACAAGCAAAGGAAAACAAACAACGACCTAGTCTATAGCCTAACACTGTCGCTCAAAACTAATCCCCGGCAACGGCGCCAATTTCTTGATCGCAAAACCGCACACCCGCAAGTGAACGGGTTGCCACCGAAATAGCGGCGAGTGTCGTGTTCTCCATGGGACTAGACTAAGGCTACGGTGCTCGCCTAAAGCTAGGCCAAACGAAACGGGGGAGAAAACTAAACCTAAAACGACTGCCGAAGCAGCCGAACGAACAAACTGTAACTAACACGATCAAAACGACGAACGAACTAAACGATCGAAGAACGACGGAATGAACGACCGTACGAATGAATGTCGTACGACCGAACGAACTACACGACTACGACACAAACGAAACACGAACTACAACGACTACCGATCGACTATATATCTAACTACCGACCGTGAGACAGCAGGAGAAAGTCGAGAAGCACTGGGGGAGTCTAGAAGCACAAAGGAGTCGAGAGAACAAGGGAGAAAGTGGTCGACAGCTAACTTATATGACGACGGCACAAGACGACACTAAACACAGAACTACGAATGCACGCACGACTTAACTACCGACCAACCGCGAGATAGAGGAAAAGAGGGAGATCGAGAGGCAATAGGTGGGTCGAGACAGCAAGGGGAAGGGAAACGGTCGCCGGTTCGCTAATCCGCGCAAACAAACACAAGGAGATCAATAGATACTAACACTGACAACTAACATATCACTGAACATATAGACACTAACCTGACAGCATATTGATGCTAATCAATCTATCACATATAACCACTTAACATAGCTAAACAAAATCACAATTGATAAGTACTAACACAGATTACTAACATCAAATTTAACTAACATATTGATCACTAATCAGCAACACGATGACAAAAATGCAGAGGCGATTGTATAATTAAACCATCGGCAACAGAGTATATAGTGATTCGAACACAATAGCGGAGCACAAGCACATGACCACTGATCACATATGACATGCACAGAACTAATATCCATATCCATCATCATTCACAGATCAAAATCACATTTCACATCCACAGATCTCATGCACACATCACAAATAACATTTGCGTTCAGATTGCATCAATTATCGTGAATTGACAACAATTTAGTTGAAGAGTAATTGCAAACAGCAAAGAGGTAAAGGGAGAAGAATTGGGATGAACCGGAGTGAAGAGGAAGCAGGGGAAACCAAGGAGGGGTAGAAGAAGAAGATGCGATCAAGAAGAAGAAGCCGTCGGTGTAGAGGAAGAAGTCGGAGTCACGGGCGTCGGTGGAGTGGAAGCGGCGGCGACGTGGAAGAAGATGGGTCGCGGTAGCCGGTGACACGTGGCGCGGGTGGAAGTAGGGGGCGCGCCCGGTGAGGTGTTCTGGCGCCAAGATGGGGTAAAGAGGAGCGCCGGTGAGGTGCGGCGGATATGGAGAAGAAGGTGGAGAGGTGGCGCGCGGTAGGAGGAGCAGGAGCGGCCGAGGTGGTACGCTGGTAGGAGGAGCAGGAGCGGCCGAGGTGGTGCGCCGGTAGGAGGAGCAGGAGCGGCCGAGGTGGTGCGCCAGAGGAGGAGCAGGAGCGGACGGCGTTGGGATGAAGGAGGTGGTCACGGTGAGTTTGGCCCGCCTCGGCCGAGAGTGGAGAAGGAGTAGGAAGCGTAGGGGCGAAGAGAAGAAGGCGTCGGAGACGTAAGAGGAATGCCGGACTCGGGCAAATCGCAGGCGGCGGCGGCTAGGTTTAGGACCCGGTGGGGAATTGGTATTTTTGCGATTTAGTCCTCGTTGTTTCTGGAATTTGCAATACAGTCCTTCCCCATTTGATTTCTTCCATTCTGGTCCTCTAGAAGTCCGATTTCATCGCGGTTTGATCCTACACATCCGTGACGACGCGTACATCTGTACGGAGCAGTCCAGATTTGTCGTTTATGCGCCTCGATCGCGCTACTTTGTAGAAAAATACATAAAAATGTAAAATAGTCCATTTCGAGCAATTAATTATAGAAAAACGTGTAAATGATGATAAATGGTTCCAAAATATGAAACATATGAGGGCAAAATGACGGCTAAGTATATCTAAATATGACGCGTATCATCAATCGCAATCCGATTCTGTCCGCTAATGTTTCGCTGTCAAGTAGGCTAACCACATAGTTGGAAAAGCCTCCTCTTGGGCCTCGTGGAAATGTCTAGCTGACACCCACTGACATCTCAATGGTGAAACCGACATTAAAACATCACAAATTAATCAGCTAGGTCCATCTCATACTGGACATGTGGTTGTATGATAAGACTCAGATCAATGGCGCACAAAGTTAAGTTCTTAGACATTACCTAAGCGAGACATCCACATCCTAAAAGTGTTGACCACACTTCCCCCTTTACTGCACGATCACTCGCCTAAGTGAAAACCATTTTGTATAACTAACACCATAACTAACACTAATGACAATACCCATGTCATGGTACTCAAATTTTATAACTGTGGTTGACCACCACGACTCAATATCTCATTAAGTCAAAATTAATTAACATGTGATGATGAACTCAACGTACTACAAGTATGGTTAAGCATACTAAACGCACAACCCATATGAATACTAGTATTACATCAGTAGATAATTACCCATCTTATGGTGATAATGGAATCATGGTATTCAAATTATCAAGGTGGAATTATTCAAAATTGGGTTTTAATTAACAGATACAAAGGTTTATATTAAACTAGCAATGCATGATAAATTAAAACAAAATGATTAATAGTAGATTTTAAATCTAGGTTCAACATGATCAAAAGACACGACTTGTCTTGGCTTTGATCAGTTACCAACTCTTGATTTTCAGTTCTTGCTTCTGCTCTTTCAAAAACGTTATCTCACGAGAGAAAGCGAATGAAATACAAATAAATTCCAAAAACTACAAAACCAGAACCAAAAGATAGAGCTTAATTTTAGATGAATTTTGGAAAAGGAATTTGATTAATTGGAGTTCGGACGAAGAAGAACGGGCAATCAGAAGATTTGTCGGGAAATTAAGTCCTAGAAATTGAGAAAGAAAGGAGAATATTCTCTGGAATATTCCCTTCGGAATTAATGTAATAAGAGGCTAGAGACTGACAGGTGGGCTGAATGGATTTTTGGGAATTTCCAAAATAAAATTTAGTTTGGAAAATTGGATTAGAGGCTGACATGTGGGCCACTGGTCCATAGACCAAGTCCACGGCTGATTTGGGTCTACGATGGACATGGTCCATAGAATAGTGCACCGGTGGCGATGGCTGACATGGTAGCTGACTAGGCATGACGTGGCTTGACACAAAGGAAATGATGAGGTGGCATGATGACTGCGATGACACGTGTGCATTAGGATTGACGTGGCAATTGCGTGGCGTGTGACATGGCATGCTGACGTGGCAGATCGAAGTGTTGCGCTGATCTGGCGGTTTGCGCTGGTGTGTCATTGACGTGGCGGACACATGGATTCCACGTCGATTGAGTGTTGATGTGATGGAGCCACGTCACGGCGGTGCATTGTAGCACGCTCCTTCCAGCAAGCTTCTCCGGCGAGGTCGTTGCTGACGGTAGCGGCCACGACGGAGCGTGCGGAGGGCCATATTGTGGAGATAGCAATGTAGAGGAGCTAGCGGTGAAGACGGCAAGGTCATCGGCGAACGGCCGGTGGCAAGCTAAAAGCGGCGGCGATCTTCGATGCACAGCACGCTCGGGGCTTCAGCGGTTCTTTGATCTTGACGAGAGGCAGAGGAGGTAGCGCGGCGCATGGTGAAGCTATCGAAGAGGACGGCTTGGATGGAGGCTTACCGAGACTCCAAGAATTGCTTGTCCAAGTTGAAGCAAACGACGACAACTCCAAAACTCGATTCAACTAAGAAGATGACCTCGACGCAATTGGGTAGGGCTTCGAGTATGGAGGCTTGGTGCAAAGGTTTGGGAGGCTCGGGGTGCCTTTTTATTGTTGGGGAGGGAGGATTCCACGAGGGATACGACAGCGGCGTAGCATCCTGGTCGGCCATGAGAGAAAGATGACCTAGAGGGAGACGACTGACAAGGGCCCCCACCGGTTGGTGGCTGCGAGTGGATGCATACGTAGGGACGACGCGGAGACATAGCGGGTGTGGAGCGGACTGACGGCGGATTGGACGGCTAGTGAAGATGCGCAGAAGAAGGAATGGGTGAACGGCGAGGATGCGGCGCGAGCAAAGCGGGCTAGCGGATGGGCGACGCGTGGCGAAGTGTGGGCGAGCGGGCTGGGCCGGCCGACGTGCTAGAGAGAGGCAGGCTGAAGCACTGGGCCACGCGGAGGGGAATGGATCAGGCTGGAAGAAGAAATTGGGCCGGAGGGAAAGAATTTCGGCCCGAGAAAAGAAAATCCGGATTTTTACTATTTCTAAATTTCAGAAATAGGAAAAAAAGAATTGAGCTCTAGAAAATAGCAAATACCTTGCAACACAATAAACCCAACAAAAACTGGTTTTAATTTAATTGATGTTTGCTTTAGTCATATTAAATCTTTTAAATTTGTAAAATTGAAATTAAGCTTTAGTTAATTGAAGAAAAATCCATATGATTATTTTTATTTTAAAATCTTCGAAATGGCACTGAAATTTAGGATGTTACACACGCTGAGCACAATTAGTGGTCACATACGCCTGGATTAATGTGCATGATTATTGTTTCTAGCATCAATACCTGGGTAAATTTCCAGTGGCATATAGTCGTTGAAATGTAGTTATGGTCCTTCTGGATAAGTTTTGAGGTACTGTGCTTTGTTGTCACCATGAAAATGATTCATCTATGAAGTTCCCAAGGATTTCCTTATTGTTGCAAGAGAATGTGTGACAAGTGATTGAGAGAATGATTGTGTACTTTATTCATTGATGTCTTTACAATTTATAGAGAATGAGGGGGTGCATACATAAAGTAAAAGGTGTAAGTTACAAAACAGTTTGGGCAGTTCTGCACATTGGTCACATGTGTTATAACACTCCCCCTTGACCAATGTATCTTCATATGATCACCTTGACTTATCATCTTGGAAAAACTCCTCCAAAACCCTGTAGAAAAAATATGATGAGAACCGATAGAGTAGATATGTCATGAAAAACTCCTTTAAAACCCAATGGGAAAATTTAAGGAGAAAATGATATGACATATATTTGATTATATATCCGAAAAACCCCTGTAGGGAAAAGAGAGATATATTTATGATTACGTTGTCATATTGCCTCATTAAAAACCTTGATGAGAAACCTTAGAGGGAAAACTCATAAAGGGAAAAGAGTACAATATTTATATTGAACGAGTTAAGTCTTAGGAGATTTCTCCCCCTGATGTCTGCAAATCACGTAGTCTTCGCATACCAATTCCATGAATACATTTTTGGAATGAGGAAGTTGGTAATGACTTGGTGAATAAGTCTGCGAGATTATCACAAGACTTGGTTTGCAGAATACTTATTTCCCCACTCTCTTGCAATTCATGTGGGTAAAATAGTTTAGGTGCAATATGCTTTGTGATATTGCTCTTTATGTAACCCGTTTGCATTTGAACAACGTAAGCAGTGTTATCTTCATGGATAATGGTAGGTGATGTAATAGCACCTATACCACATGACTGTTGTATGTAGTTAATCATTCTGCGAAGCCATACACATTCACGTGATGCTTCATATAATGCAATTATTTCAGAATGATTAGTGGATGTAGCCACTAGAGTCTGTTTTGAAGACTTCCAAGAAATGGCTGTTCCACCGTGTAAAAATACAAAGCTTGTTTGAGATCTGGCATTATGGGGAGTCGATAAATAGCCAAGATCAGATATCCTATTAAATCCATATTTTATTCTTTTGGAAGAATAGACCGAGATCTTTAGTGCCTTGAAGATATCTAAAGATATTCTTCACTCCTACCCAATGTCTTTTGGTTGGAGTAGCGCTATATCTAGCAAGTAGATTTACCGCAAATGCAATATCCGGCTGGGTGCAATTTGCAAGGTACATAAGCGCCCGACAGACCGAGATATGGAACCTCGGGTCCCAATAGCTCTTCATTGTCATCTCGGGTCTAAATGGATCTTTATCCTCGTCAGAGATCGAACAACCATGGGGTTTTCGATGGATATGATTTGTCCATATTGAATTTTTCCAATATTTTTCGGACATAGGTCGATTGATGCACTAGTATGCCCGAATGAAGGTGCTCAAGTTGTATACCTAAGCAAAATTTGGTTTTACCCAAATCCTTCATTTCAAATTCTGTCTTAAGATGATTACGTGCTTCATCTATATCCTGTGTGTTACCAATGATATTAAGATCATCAACGTACATAGATATAATGTAAAATCCTGTTGAGGATCTTTTGATGAAGACGCATGGGCAATCATCATTGTTGGAGTATCCCTTTTTGGTTAGGAACTCACTTAGTCGGTTGTACCACATTCTACCCGACTGTTTCAAGCCGTATAAAGACTTGTTCAACTTTACACAATACATATTGCGATTTATGTCTATATTCGAATTGAAATTCCATCGAACTTTCATGTATATTTCCAATTAATGACCCATAAAGGTATGTTGTCACTACATCCATCAACCGAAAAGATAGATGATTTTGTACCGCCAATGATATTAAATATCGGAATGTTATTCCACTCATTCTTGGAGAATATGTTTCATTGAAATCAATGCCGGCTCGCTCGAACCCTTGTGCTACAAGCCTTGCTTTGTATCTCACCACCTCATTGTTTTCATTCCGCTTATGACGAAACCCATTTGAAACCGACAGGAATACTTTGTGAGGTGTATGTATCACATTAGTGAATACATTTCTTTTCTTGAGCGAGGCTAACTCCGCTTGAATTGCATCCTTCCATTGGTTCCGGTCCGAGCTGCTTGCACTCGCCATGGTCTTGGGATCCGGATCATTTTGAAGGTTGTTTGCAATTGTTGTGGAGAAATAAATGTCGACAATTGTAGTCTTACGATCGTATGATTCTCCGTAATCAAGATAATTAGTGGAAATTTCTTGGACCCTCCGACTCAATGTTATTTCCCAAAATATTTGAGTCGGGGTATTCCGATGTCCCAGGATCAGTATTTGAGTGCACTGTTGATCTAGGTTCAAGGATCCTTTGGTGTATATCAACTTGAGGTTGATCTGCATTTATATTCTTTTGTTTCCTTTGTCGCTTGTTAGAAGTCAGATCCGCCATATGTACCGTATTTCTCCCTCTTATTTTGAACGGGAGTTGAGTGGTATTTTCGGTACCTCCACTCTTTCGTGTACATTTTGGCGGGATTATAGGATTTTGTGACACCCTTGTAATCGTAGAATGCATCGCGATTATTTGCAATGTTTTGCAATGAATGATTTTCTCGAACTTGAAGTTCGCCTCTTGTACGTGGGTTCGAGGCGGGAATGCCTTGAACATTCCAATCAATTTCCGGCATTTAGTTTGGTACTTGTTGTCTCCCCTAATACCGGAAATGTTCCTCATTGAATATGCAATCGCGATCGTCAGAAATGTGTCCCCGTTAGGGGTTCGAGGTATTTTATGATTGACGGAGATTTATACCCAACATAGATCCCAATTTTCCTGTGCGGTCCCATTGAGGTACGCGGTGGTGAGATCGGTACGTATGTAGCGCAACCGAACTTTCACAGATGGGAAATATCTAGTGGATTTCCACGTACTAATTATAGTGGGGAAGTGCTGTGATAAGCAGTTGGACGCAATTGTATTAAGTCAGCAGCGTGTAAGACTGCATGACCCCAACATGATGTTGGTAAGTTGCAATTCTGTAGTAATGGTCTTGCAATGAGCTTGATTCTCTTGATAAGAGATTACGCTAAACCATTTTGTGTATGGACATATGGAATGAATGTTGAACTTGTATCCCAAGGGCCATGCAATAATCATTGAAGGCATGGGATGAAAATTCAGCAGCATTGTCCATTCGAATTGATTGAATTCGATGTTCAGATAATGTGCTCGTAATTGATAATTTGACCAATTAACTTAGCAAATGCATGGTTTCGTGTGGATAAAAGACACACATGTGACCATTTAGTAGATGCGTCAATGAGAACCATGAAGTATCGGAACGGTCCACACAGTGGTTGAATAGGACCACATATATCTCCTTGAATGCGTTCAAGAAATTTAAGTGGTTCAACTCTGATTTTAAGATAAGAGGGTCTTAAAATCAATTTTCCGGTGGCACATGAAGTGCATACGAAATCTGAGGATTCCAGAAATTTTGTTTTGATGTGTGTATGACCAATTGAATTGCTAATAATTTTCCTCATCATTCCAATGCCTGGGTGGCCAAGGCGATCATGCCATGTTTGGAATGTGTTAGTGTCTTGGAAAATTACTTTGTACGCAATATGTTGAACATGTTTGATGTATGTATAGTACAATCCGAGTTTAAAGATGGAATTTTCTAGTACTTGTTTGCCATATCCGTTGTTTTTGGTTAAGAGGAGATATTTCTCTTTGTTGTCATTTTGGGTTTCAACATGGAAACCTTTCTGACGGGTATCTCTATAACTAAGTAGGGTACGTGTTGAATCGGGATACAAGAGTGCATCCTCAATTTTCAATTGTGTACCCATAGGGAGAGTTATAGAGGCACGACCAGAGCCTACTATCGTTGCATCGCGTCCAACGATTGTTAAAACATTTCCTTTCCTCCTTGTAAGAGTTAGGAAATATTTTGTGTCCCTAAATATAGAGTTTGTGGTACCACTATCCACAAGGCAAAATTCCTCCTCCATTGGATCGACTCCAAAAATCTATATACACAAAAAGAAGAATTTAATGAAATTCTTATAATAGTATATATAGAAACATACAAACTTTATTATACAATACTGAATATGTTCGATTTATGATTGTAGCATACAAGCTTACAATATAGATGACAAAATTATTTATATTACAACACTATAGTACTTAATTGCTATGAGACTAGGAGTCTAGTTGAGATCTCCAAACATGTCTTGAGAATGAAATTCTTCAAGTGTGTTCTCGGTGCACATGAGATCATCCTTCTTTGTAGAAGCACATGTGTCTTTGAGTTCTTGAATGAACTTTTGAGAACGTCCGGCTTCATCATTGTTCGATGTGAGGTTGAAGTGTGCTTCATATCTTTTCTCTTTGCCTTTAGTCAAAGACTGGAGGTAGAGGTTTACAAGATGCTTCAGGGTGCGGCATTTCTTGGTAGGATGGTTGAAGCAACCACACTTTTGACAAATTTCACTTTTGTCAATTCTCTTACCAGAATTGCCTTTACCTTTCTTGAATCCACTTGGTTTTTGCTTCTTGTTGCGGTTCTGTTTACCTTTAAAGTTCTTTGAATGGTGTTTGAAACCATTGAACTTGGTGTAATTTTGATTAGCATGAACTTCAGGAAGTGGAGCAGCCCCAATGGGACGTTGCTGATTGTTCTTTAAAAGAAGTTGAGCATGCTTTTCTGCCTGAAGTATAGTATGCATAAGATCAAAATAAGTTTGGTAATTTGCAGCACGCCATTGCTGCTATAGGACCCTATCAGATGGGAGCATAGTAGAGAGAGTCTTCTCTATTTTGTCCGCATCCGTTGGTTCCTTTTCACAAAACCGCAATTTGGAGCAAATAGAATGAAGGGCATGGTTATAGTCTCCAACAGTTTTGAAGTCTTGGAGTCTAAGATATGCCCATTCATGATTAGCCTTAGGTAATATAACAACTTTCTGTTGTTCATATCTATTTTTGAGGGCTAACCGTAATGTGAGTGGATTTTCCTCATATAGATATTCAGCCTTCAAATCTGGATGTATGTGATTCCGTATTGTGCTCAAAGCAGAATATTTCACAATATCCGGAGGATTTTTATCCGCTGGAGGATCAAATATCACCCTTTCCAACCCACGTGTGGTGAGGTTGATCTTTAAGTCCATAGCCCATGTAGGGTAGTTGTTACCATCGATAGCGAGTGGCTCAAAATCTTTGGTAGCCATTTAATACCTACATGAAAGTACACCATAAATGATTAATTTACATGAGGTAAATTAATGTGTATGGTAATGTTGTAATAAACTGCAAAATATGTGGAAAACAATATGAGTATTGTAATCCGAATAAATATATACCCAAATTAAATATAACGTATGGTTATATTTATAATACCGTGTAATCACAATATTGATGATGAACACCAATTTATTGTATGTCATAGCGTACAAATAAATGTAGCAAAGTGACATAAATTGTGATTTTATGGTATTTATGTTAGGTATAATATTTTGCAAAAAATTCCATTTTATTAAGTAAAATGGTACTCACTAAATGAGAATTTTAAATTTAAATTTGCTAAGATAGCAAATTTAAATATGGTCGCATTTAATATTGTATATAAAATTGTAATAAAATAATAATCCTACATATGTAAAAATTATATAAATGTGGATGCACATTTATATAAATATTTACATTATTTTCAGATCCTGTAGGGACTGAATTGCAAATTTAAAACAGTACAAAATGACGAGTACAATTATAAATAAGCACAAGGACTATACTGCAAAATATACAAAAGGAAATTTATTTAAAAGAAAAATCTGCATTTTCCATGAACTAGAGGGGGAAAAAATGCAAATTTTCAAAAACTTGGGCTGAAGCCCATTTGGCCTTTTGGCCCATGTGGAGAGGTGGGGGGGTTATTAGGCTAAAAGCCCATTTGGGGCACACACACTATATAAGTGAGAGGGGTGGGGGTTTTAGGGTTCCCCTCACCCATCCAAATTACCGGCCGAGCTGTGGCGCCGCTGCCTCTTGTTCGGCGCCTAACCAGCCACCATCGCTGCCGCCGCCGCTGGTGTTGGGGCGTCGTCGCCGCCGGCCGCAGCGCCGCCACCGCCGCCGCCGCGCCGCGAAAGTGCCGCAGCCGCCGCCGCCTTGGGGCTCGTGTCGCCGACCGCCCGCCATCGCGGCCTGCCGTCGGCGCCGCGGCGCGCCACGCTGGGCATTGCCTGCCGCCGCCGGCGCGCGCCGCCGGGCGCGCCGTGCCGCCGAGTGGAGAGCGCCACCGCGTGCGGCCGAGGGCGGTCGTTGTCGCGCCAGCGCAGCGCGCCGGCCGCGCTCCATGCCGGCCGCCACTCTGCCGCCGCGCCTCGCCCGACCGGGCCGTGCCTCGCGGCCGCCGCCCACTGCCGCTGGCTGCCGGCCGCAGCAAAGCCGTGCCTTCGGCGCCAGTAGCCATGCGCCGCCAGACAGCCTCTGGCCGCGCGTGCAGCCTCCGGGCCTTGCCGCACAAGGCCGCGACGCCGCCTCCCTCTTCTCCCGGTCTATGTAGATGAGAAGGCGTCCTCTGCGGAGGAGATCGGTAGAGGAGGGCGGATCCGGAGGCCGGGACAGCGGTTAGCCGCCACGGAAGCGTGCGCTGGTTGCCGGTAAGGACCATAGCGCGGAGCCTGCGATGGTGAGAAGACGCCGTGCACCTCCCATGGACGACGATGAACCGGCCTAGAGCCATGGCCGGTGGCAATAATGGTGGTAGTCGCCGGACGTGGTGGTGGTGGTGGTAGGGGCTTCTCATGGAGAGGAGCAAGAAGAACATGCAGTTCTTTGTGCAGTGAATCAACCAAAGCAAGAATCTCCAGAAATGCTTTTTTGTGATTCTCACAAAGTGCCATTACCTTTTCTTCTTTCTCTGTTTCACTTGTGTGAGAACAGCGTGCTGATAACGTGTTGCAAGAGAATGTGTGATAAGTGATTGAGAGAATGATTGTGTACTTTATTCATTGATGTCTTTACAATTTATAGAGAATGAGGGGGTACATACATAAAGTAAAAGGTGTAAGTTACAAAGCAGTTTGGGCAGTTCTGCACATTGGTCACATGTGTTATAACACTTATGACAGTTGAATAGCAAAAATACTATAAGAGTGGGTTCAAGTCAGCCCTGCTATAAATACCAAGGTGTTTCGCAAATAACAAATGTGTAATTGAGTTTCTCTTAGTCCCACACAAAGGTGTTTCGTAAATAACAAATGTGTACTTGAGTTTCTCTTAGGCCCAGCCCATGTATTGCCTGTTCAAGTTGGTATTGCGCTGTCGGACCCCAAGTTTATAACCCGAACTTCGTGATAGTCTCGCATTATTCCCTGGATCAGTAGATAATGCTCACAGATACAATGCTGCATCATTTCATACATGGCGAAATAATTATTACAATACCAGAGTTTAAATAGACCACGTCGGGTCGAGGTTACAATAGGGCCATCAGGCCAAATGTCTTACAATACATAAAGAGCGGAAACGGAAGCGTACATAAGTGTAGGGCACAACTTGCCACATGCAAGCGACTGGGACAACCTGAGTACCTTCGCTATTAGCCAAGGGCCTGACTAATAACGGAGATGTAACACCCCAGCCTAACATAGGCCTGAAATGCTACTAACTATCCATAATATATCAACAACTAATATCAATTACCTAAAAATTTCGGCATAACCTCCTTTGTTTATTAACGAAATAACAGTTCCGATAAGCATGAATAGCACAAGTTCTAAATAATGAACGGAAAGATAATATCAAATGGTACTAAGTCTTTATTACATTTGATCCGATGAAATATAAACCGAACCAATTAAGCTAATGAGACCAACAAGATTATCATGATCGTCTTTATTTCTTATTGAAGGAATAGTGCACGCAACTAAACTAATCCTTTTGATCCCATGTATGCCATTCTCACATTGGTACCTAAAACAAATAAACAACAAAGAAGAGTGAGTCCAACGACTCGGCAAGTATATCAACATCGATAACAATGATCATTAACTGACAAGTTAAACAATTAACATAGAACATCATGCTATGCAATATGATCAAAAGCTCCTCTTTCTCATCTCTTTCGCATTTTACCAGACGCGGAGTGTGCATCCGTCAATGCACACCCATGCCTGCACCCTCCGGCATGGGACCAATTGCCCACACCGCAAGTGTGGGGACCTCGATGCTTGATCACCACATGACCAAGACTTCAACAATTCTCAATATGATGCATATATGTGAATGTATCAACAAGATAACATGCATTCACCATACTACGCATCAACAAATCTCATAAATGCCATAATGTAAACAGAACATAAATAGCATTCTCAATTCATCACTTACTCAAACTCACAATTTAAACAATCATGATTCATCCATCATCCAAACAATTCAAGAAATCCATAAACATACAGATTTTCACATCATAAATATACTTGCCTCAACCGCGAGAAAATGAAGAACGCGAGAAGGCACAACCCCGAATCCGCCTCCTCCTGAATATTTAATTAATAATTACTAACATAACAGTAACGGGTTTCTAGATACAAAATATCAGCAACCCCAAATTCCCCAACAATTTATCTCAATTAAAATCCCCAACTCCCCTCGGCCAAATCTGCCCAACCACAGACAGCCGACTTCCAAATATCATAACATTCAGTACGTAACTCCGAATTAATCGTTCTTGGACTCTCTGTAAAGATAATTAAATTATCTACAAAAACTTAGTTGGGGAGACTCTCTGATTCGGCCATTTACTAACCGATCCAAACCCTTTTCTAAAGCATCCAAATTCACGTCGGACTCTCTGGACAGCGCACTAAAACAGGCATAACTTTCGCCCAGAAATTTTGAATCCGGACTTCTTTACCTCTATTGAAAGCTAAGAAACTTATCTACAACTTTCTCAATTTGAAGGACTCCTGAATCGCAACTATTTCCGTCGCACAAACCGATCTACTAAACTCTGTCCAGAACTACCCCGATCTGCAAAACAGTAACACTAGAAAATTCATAACTTTCGCTACACAAATCCGAATCACGTGTTCTTGTACTCCCTGGAAAGATAATTAAACCCTCTACAACTTTCTAGAAGGGGTCCAGACCTGAATCCCGACGAAACTAGATCAAAACCGCCGAGAAATAACTACTGTCCCAGCAGCCCAGAAAACCGATGAATCTAACTTGATTAAAAACCAATCTAGAGACTACCAGGGATTACCCTTGACGACACGACGACGCACACGTCGACGAACACGACGAACACGGCGACGAACACGCCCGCAGTCTCCTCCTCTCCTTCCTCTGGATCCACGCGACACGGCGACGAACGACGACGACGGCGCTCCGGGGAGGAGACGACGACGAAGACGACGACGGCGACGACGACGACGAAGACAGAGGCACCACGGCGCAGCGAGGACGACGACGCGGCACGGTGGAGACGGCGCGGCAGCAGGGGGCGCGCGGCAAAGACAGGGCAGCAGGAGGCGCAGGGAGGCAGGGGTGGCGGCTCCTTGGGGTGGGGCTGCCTAGGGTTTTAAGAGGTGGCCTCCCTCCCTCTTGGGCCTAAAACCCACAGGCCAAGGCCAGGCCAGGTGTTGCCTTAGATTTTCAGAAAACCCCTCAAAATTCTTACAAATTTAATTATTTCACAAAAGACCCTCTCTCTATTAATTAAATGTAGGACCGAAATGGTGACAGAGGGGGGGTGAATGTCGTTCTCTTTTAAAATCGCCCCTGAGAATTCGGAAAATTAATTCTGCTGAAATCTGGAACGCATGCAATACTAAAAAATTCAGCATAAATCAGAGAGTAGTCAGTAAAAATTTCAGCTGAAAAAGACGTCGTTTGATCTGCATGCAAAATGGTCAAAGAACTGCTAAAGAAAATAAAAGAAAAGTGACCAAGAGATTGCTAGCTGCATGCGTGAAGACTAATCCTCAGGGAGAAGGCAGAAAAGAGTCTATTGTTAAAAACTCAAAGCATAAGCAGAAAACTGAAACCGATTTCAGGAAGAGGCCAACTGAAGGGAAAACCGAATCAGTACATACTGTAGCAGAACAAAAATGCAGTTCGCTGCAGACAGCCGAACCAAAAACTTTGCTGCAGTTCTGTAACCGAAAAAGGAAGGAGCTGATAGGACCCTGAAGAAAACAGATGCTGTCCACTAAAACTGAAAGCAAAAGGGAAAAAGGAGATCAAATTCAAAAGAGGAAAAACCCAGAGCAGAAAAGAAAGAAAAAGCAACAAAAGGAGAAGAAGTTTTAGCAGCCTGTAAGACAGTCACATGCAACAGCGGTCTGTGCAGGAGCAAAGGATGAAACTACAAACAGGAACTGCTGGCCATGAAGAGAAACAAAAACTGGGAGACAGAAAGTACTAAAAATGCTGAGAGAAACAAGGAACTGCTAAAAACAGGAGATGATAAACGCAGAGTTCCTCAGGATAGTTTCTTTGAAAAAGAAACTAAGTAGCATCAGGATCCCAAAAAATGAATATACGCAGAGATCAAGCAAACACAAACAAATATGAAATTTGTCAAGGGAAGATCAGCAGGGATGGCGAAATCCACTTCTCTCGAGATTTTTACCATCATTGCTCTTGAGACTTTGGGATGTACCAGAGTATGTCCTCAAGACAAAAACTCTACACATCTTGGGCCATCACCACAAGAAAAACCAAGAGAATCAGACTTGCCTTGCTATCAAAACCCCAAAACACAAAGATGAAAACCATCACTGAGAGATATAACTAGGGACAGAATACTCGAATGAAACCATGTACTGAAATGAACATACAGAAATCCCCATACATGCTTAAAAACAAGAACTCACATGCACTCTCTCAATCCTCAAGAACACCAAGAGCCTCACATGCTTCTTGGGAGGAACACAACCCACACAAGGGATGAATGAGCTCTAAAGTGTCCTAAGGGGTATGCAGCCCCTCACCTCTATTTATAGCACTTGGCTAACGGGTCTCTAACCCGTTATGCCGGCTAAACCCTAACGGAGCCCGTTCCCACTTGTGCAGCCTCGCGAAATGACCATTTCGCCCCTCCTGCACCTTCCGGGAAGCTTCCGTGCTCCTTGCCTCGCACGCCTCGCAACCACGTCGAGTCCACGTCATCTTCGACACATCATGACCGTTCTGATCTCAGCGCCACCTGCGCCTAGTCCGGTCCACCGTGTCTCGCCACGACTCCGCCCGTCCCGCGACACACGACAAGAAAACACGTCACATAGCACCGCTCGATGAACGCGCAAATAGCATTAGCAAGATCAAACCTGTCGCAACAATGGAATATACATCCTAACCCATACGACTAAGTTTGACCAAGTCCGACCGAGCCCGTTGCACCCCGCAACGACACGGTCCGAACAAACCGACTCAAACTCGACTTTTGAGAACAGATGTCAATTACTCATCACTCACAATGGGATGACCTCCACATGGTCTCTCAATCTCCCCCTTGATGAGTATATTGACAAACACCGAAAAAGCATAAAGTAGAGTTTGAAGAGTCTAACATGGTCCATAAGTAAAGAGTGAAGGTAATGACCATGTCGATGTATGAGCAAAAGAAAGAACAATTTTTCCTCAAAGCTCCCGAAGTGGCTTTTTCTACCACTAATTTCTCCCCCTTTTGGCAATAAACCCATCAAGAAGGAAGGAAGGAGAAAAAGTCATGAAAATGGATGAAAGGCTGATTTGATCAATTTTTTTTTTAAGTATGTAGAGCCATGAGAATTATCCAAAATGACCAACATATATTACATCAAGCCATATCATACAAATATGCTACAAAGATCATGACTAAGTATGTAAAGAGAAGCTAAGCAATATAAGGCATATTCTGAATTTTAGTTGAAGTGCTTAGCAAGTCAAGTCAATCATGATTTTAGTCTAGCTAATGATATCCACAAATGATGCAAGCCATGTCAATGAGCTAAATGGAATCAAGAAGCTAGTGTTGAGCCAACTAGAGTGCTATTTGTTCAAGAATGATACAATTGTTGAAGTACTTTGATTTTTTTTAATTGAGCACTTTTGACATTTTTCTTTTGAGATCTCATGATTGTTTTCAATCATATTTTTGTCATGTGCTAGACCTCAAGCCTTATGCGATCATTCCAAGCAAGAAGCTTAAGGAAATGATCTTGGTCATCCAAATCTCCCCTGAGTTCATGCCTTGTGCAATGGCAAGCCGTCTCATGAGAAGGAATTGGTGAGATCAGTTTTTTCGCACAGAAGAGATCCTTTTTTTGATAGATTGTACTAACTTATGTGTCATCAAGAAACTATATAGCTCAATCTATTGCTCAACTAAGATTCAAGACTCAACTCAGCCTATTTGACATGGCAAGAACCATAAAAAGATAACACAAAGCTGACTAGTCTCAAATATGAACAAGACATGAATTAGGTCAAAATTTAGCATTTTAATTAACCTATCATGGCAAAGACTTGACTACACATATAAAGTCATGATCAAATTAGCAATGGAGCATAAATCATGGCAAGATATAATATAATGAAAACATGTCATGAAAGGATAATAATCAAGGCTCCATTAAGTTATGTTACAAATCAATGAAGAACATCCACTCCCCTTAACTTGAGATACAACTTTAGTTCAAGTTGAGTTATGTCAACATTAATATCTAGAAGTTCTCAAATGAACTCCCCCTGAACCAAAGCAATAAAACGAGAAGCTGGTAAATAAATCACGAAAACAGGCAGTCCTTAAAGCATAGATAAGATATAGAGGATACTATGGCTCAGACTAACTCTTATCTACCCCATATGACCTGTGACAACGGTGTCGAGAAAACACACACTAGAGAGCAAACACGCACTGCTCACCCGAGGGTGGCCCAACCTCGCTAGAACCTAGAAGAAGTGAGTGAGCTCAACCTAGTGAGATAAGAAACACTATCCCGAAAGCACAAGATAAGAGCAAGAAGTCTAAGCACTCAAGAAGAGACACACTCTAACCTATGCTAGAAGGACTAAACCCAATGCACCAAAATGCGATGCAACAAGAAGGATACGTAAGCATAATTAATATGATAAAGCAGTAAAGCCCAAAGCTCCCCCTCACAATAGTCCGTAAGGACAAACCACCCCAAGCTCTCCCCGCAGAGCTGAAAACCTCGTGCTATCCAAAGGCTTGGTGAAGATATCAGCCAACTGGTGGTCACTCTCCACAAACTGGAGCACGATGTCACCCTTCTCTACATGGTCTCGAAGAAAATGATATTCGATATCGATGTGCTTGGTCCGAGAGTGTCGCACCGGGTTCTTAGCAATGTTAATCGCAGACGTGTTATCGCAAAAGAGCGGAACACGATCGATAGCTAACCCAAAGTCCCGCAGAGTCGAGACCATCCAGCACTTGGCTACAAAGAATCGGCCGCAACAACGCACTCGGCCTCTGCGGTGGATGTGCAACACCGGATCGCTTCCTCAAGACCAAGAAACGAGAGAAGTGCCAATGAACCGGCGGTGTTCGAAGTGCTCTTCCTATCTATCCTACAGCCGGCAAAGTCTGCATCCGAATAGGCTCTAAGGGATAGACAGGATGAGGAAGAGTACCGATACCATAGTCAATGGTAGCTCAAGGTACCGAAGATGCGCTTCACTTTGGCGGTGAGATACGCGAGGAGAAGCTCAAACCGGCACAAAGACACACGTAAAAGTGTATGTCCGGTCTCGAGGCGTGAGGTACAAGAGAGAGCCAATCATACTCAACTTTTGATCAACTGCTCGCCGTCCTCATCTCGGGTCAAGTGTGGCCGTAGAAGCCATCGAGTCGACACCGCTTTCCATCACTCATGTCGAAACGTCTCAGAGATCACGGTGTACTTGCCTTGATGCAAGAAGGTACCTCCCGAGTCTCGCTTGATTTGGAAGCCGAGGAAGAAAGTCAACTCACCCATCATGCTCATCTCAAACTCGGTGCTCATGACATCCGAGAACCGTGAAACTAGAGCATGAGAAGAGCCGCCAAAGATAATGTCATCGACATAAATTTGGGCGAGCAGAAGGTCATTTAAGCCGGCGAATGAACAAGGTCTTGTCAACTTTACCCATCTCAAAATCATGTCTCAATAGATAGGACTTAAGCCTCTCATACCAAGCTCTAGGGGCTTGCTTAAGTCCATACAATGCTTTGGAAAGCTTGAAGACATGACTAGGGTATTTGGGGTTCTCGAAACACGGAGGTCGTTCGACATAGACTTCTTCCTCAATGAAGCCATTGAGAAAGGCACTCTTGACGTCCATCTGTAAAGCTTGAAACCCTTAGAAGCCGCAAAGGCAAGCGTAATTCTAATGGCCTCAAGACGAGCTACAGGGCAAAGGTCTCCTCGAAATCCGCACCCTCAACCCGAGTACCCCTGCAACCAGCCTAGCCTTGTTTCAATGACTACCCCATCCTCACTTTGCTTGTTCTTGAACACCCATTTGGTTCCAATGATATTTTGATCTCGAGGGGCTCAACAAGCGCCCGCACCTTGTTTCTCTCGAAACTCTCTAGCTCCTCATGCATGGCGCTGACCCAAGACTCGCCGATAAAGCATGTCAAACGTCCTTGGGCTCAAAGGAAGCTACGAAGGCAGAGTGGAGACAGAAAAGTGACACGCCAGACTTGGAACGTGTGACTCGCTCAAATAGATCTCCAATCATCTGCTCAGAAGGATGAGATTTTTGGATATGTCTTGGAGGTCCTGGATGAGATGAAGATGTGGCCTCTACCTCGTTACCTGACGGGGTAGGAACAGAGCCACTAGCTCCGTAATAGCGGTAGGTAGGGTCGATCGCCTCGAGGTGCGGTGGAAGAAGGCACCTCAAGGGGTGGAGAAGGGACCGGATCGGGTAGACAACCCTCATCTCCATCATCCTCATCATCCACAAAGATGGTCTCGGACCGCTCTAGTGAACTCGAGATATCGGGCCTAGTCCCTGACCGCCTCATCGAAAGTTACCTCACGTGTTTCTACCATTTTACTAGACTCGCAGCCTGCACCCTATAGGCCCGCCAAGAAGTCGAGTAGCCTGTAAAAAGTCCATCACAAGAACGTGACTCGAACTTATCTAGGTTCCCGGACTTCAGAATAAAACACTTGCAACCAAACACACGAAAATGAGAAACACCGGCCGCCCGTATCTCAACTCATAAGAAGTGCGGTGCAAGTGTGCTCAAGAAAACTCGATTGGAAACATGGCACGCGGTGGCTATAGCCTCACCCAAAACTTCGCGTGTAGAGTACTCATCAAGCATCGCCCGCCATCTCGACTAAGGTACGGTTCTTTCTCTCCACAACGCCATTCTGCCGAGGGACGATGGAGAAGAGAACGGTGCTCTACACCTGCCTCACCACGAAACTCTCAAAGTAGGAATTTTGAACTCCGTGCCATTGTCATCGCGGATCGCTCGTAAGGCACCGGAAGCTCAACAGAAAGCCTCACCGAAAAGACCTCGAAAATGTGAAAACGCCTCATCCTTCGAGGCTAAGAAAACACCCAAGAGTACCTCGAGAAGTCATCGATCACGACAAGAACATACCACTTCCTCCCGCCGATCGCACTCGAGCCGGTCCAACCGTATCCATATGGAGCAATGTCCTGCATCGGTCATAGTAATCGTGGACCGAGGATGAGAAGCGGCAACCATCTTGCCGCGTCGGCATGGAGCGCAAACAAGATCTTTGACCATCTTGAGTTTTCGCGACCACGAATGAGACCGTGGTCGCTAACTCGAGTCAAATGGTCAAATCCAATATGACCAAGTCTCCTATGCCGAAGGAAAGGTCGGGACTCGTAAGCAAGCAAACAACGGAGAGGATCACCAAAAGACTCGGAAAAATCAGCACGAAGATCATCCCAAAACGAGAAATCCATAAACCGTATCACCCAAGAATCAAGAATTTTGCAGTTGTTTTTCTTAAACTCACCCGAAATCATCATCGGAAGTCGAGAGACCGAAAGCAAATTGTACCGCAGCTTACTAACCAAGGCAACATCTTTTAAAACAAATGAATCATTAATGCGATCGTACCTTTGGCGATGACTCGCCCGTAAGAGGCGCTCAAGGTGATCGTCTCATCACCGAGCACGGCAAGGAAGAAAACCAACGGAATCTCCGGTCATGTGTCGTGAACACCCGAGTCTACAAGCCAAACCTTTCCTTCCCCGCCCGCGAACCCGAGTCAACAAGAGAGCAAAGTCTCGATCTTGGGATAAATCAACATAGATTTTGGCACCCAACACCGTGTCACACGCCGAGCGTAAGAAGTAGTCACGCACGATCGACCTCTAACTACCCACGCCTCCGTCGCTCAAAGAAGCGTAAGGTCTATGTGCGCACACAAGTCGTTGTCGGGTCCAACTGCACGGAGAGCGAGTCGAGCACCGGCGGAAGAAGTCGATCACGCCGCTGGTAGCTATCTCGATGGAAACGAGATCTACCCTCGGGATGGCGAAGTCACGACCGAGGGAGCATGAGGACGAAAAAGAAAACTCGGAAGAACCAAGTCCTCGATGTCGCCCAAAGCTACCAACAAGAGCAAGTTTAGACCTCGTGTTGGTCTTAGGTGCACTCAAGGTCCGGGTCGACCACGAATACGCCTAAGAGACTCAACACGGTCTCTTCGCGATCTTGGCGCTGCTTGAAGCAATGGTCAAACAAATGCCCATCCTTCCGATGAAGGTGCAATGATACTGCCTCCGAGGGGTCAAGTAGCATGAGATGGCTTCGCCCGAGAGGTCAAGTCGCAGTGAAATCACCTTGTCGCCGAAATCCCTTGGACAAAGCCCGCGATCTAAATTGAACTTTCTTGTTCTTGGCTTGACCTCGATCACACCGCGGCTATGGGTCCGAGCACGGCAGTGGATGCTTCCTTCTATCCTCTCGAAAATCATATCCTAGACCTTGATTGAATTTGCAAATCTTCGAGGTCTAGAATAAGATTAAGATTCTTCTTGCCCCCTACAAATCTCTCGAGAGTGTTCATAAGGTACCGACACTCCAAAAGAGAGGCACAAGAAGGGCGGGAGGAGAAGAGAGACAGAAGGTAAGGGGCGAAGAAGAATCAACAGAGAGGAAAGTTTGGCTTGTGCACGCACACCGACTGGGGCACATTCCTACTACTAGCAGTGTTGGTTCGCCTCTAGGCGTCTTACCCTTATCCCGGGCTTCTTCCCTTCTCCTCAATCACATTACAAGCACAAGGTGGCTTTCTAGTAGGTCCTTAGTTAGCTTCACATTTCTCATCCAATGCAATCAAGTTAGATTTTAGTTTGTTACAACTAATGCATGGTGAGCTAACAGGGTCCTTAGAAGCAAACTGAGCCAACTTCCTATCATGATCAATCATATCTTGAAACTGTTTGGAAATAGATTCAAGCTCAGCAGTCAGTTTAGGACAATTCACACATGAAGCAATAGGCTCAAGTAGAAAAGCTTGTAATTCAAAGAATTTTATGATCTGCCCGTTTTAAGTTCATCTTTAAGTTATTGCAATTTTCACAAATCTCGGCAGATCGAGAAGCATAGTGTAAAGACCTCTAAAAGCATTGTCCTTATCCTCACATGAGGTGCAAGAAGTAGTCTCAACGGTAGATGAAGGAAAACAATCCTAGACATCTCTAGTTCAATGACGGACTAACATTCTCCACCTTAAGAATATCTAGCTCGAGGTCACACTATCATATGAAGTCCTTAGCTTCTCCATATCACCAATCAAGGCGGGGCATGTATCACATTAAATCACGAGAGGAAGCGGATGTAAGTGAAGTAAGCTCGTGACAATCTAGCTACTTCCTTCTCTAACTCAAGACACCTAGCCTTAGCTCTAGCATGAAATCCACCTAGCTTAAGAAAAGCATGATTGAGCTGGTCATAGGTGGGGCATACCGTCCGAGTCCGAGTCGGAGCTCATTGTCGCTCGATTAAGCCCTCGAGGCCATGAAGCACATGCCGAGAAGTCTTCGCCGCTCTTGGGGTCTTGATCACCCGTCTCGTCATCGTCGCTCCATCCTCAACCTCGCCGAGGTCGAGGTCGCCGAACGCGGAGAGGACGCGGTGAAAAGCTTCTTGGCCTTCCCAAAGTCGCGAACTTCTTCTTGCCTTGCGTGCCCGAGCTGGAGGCTTCTTGTTGCGGTTCTTGTCGGTGTAGTCGTTTTTGACCGAACCGCCGAGTCGTTCTTGCCCTTCTCCGCCTTGGGGCGCTTTGCTCGAATGTGGTTGGGGCCACCACACTCAAAGCAAATCAATGGTCCTCTTCTTTCCATCCCTCCTCCTCTTGTAAGCATGGGAGAACTTCCGAGCTAGGAGGGCCACTGTTCATCCTCTAGCTGCTCTAACCGATCATCGCTACATCACGAGAGCGATAGGGAGAACCCGCAAAGAGAATCGCAGAAGAACTGTGGCGGCAGTGAGATCGGTGACTAGTGCCATCGATCGAGACTTGACCCACGAGACTATGTCAATCTCGTGAGTCTTGAGGCGCGAGTAAAGCGCCAAGAGTCGTGGTCGAGAGGTCCGTGGTGTCCTTGATGGTAGTCACCTTCATCTCCCAAACCCAAGATCGAGTGTAAAGAATTTGTCGAGCGTTATCCGAGTCGGAGTATGTGAGACCGACGGCTCGGAGGTTGCTCAAAATTTTGTGAAAGCGAGAAAAGCACTCGTCAAGGGACTCACCGCAAGCATCTCGAATTTCATCAGATTCTCGCTGAACCGGTCTTGTCGAACCGTCTTGATCCGGTGGTGCCCTCATGGTATGCATCGAGGGTCACCCAGATGTCGAGGCGGACGACGGTGAGAGATGCGATCGAACTCGCTTACTCAACCTCGAATGATGATGTTCCTTGCCTTAGCATTCGCCTCAACATCAGCCATATTCCGGCATTGATGTTCTCATCGGCAGAACAACAAATCAGATCTTCACCTTCCGCCAGATGGCATACCGAGCCCGGATGTAAGTTTCCATCCGCTCTTCCGTAAGGGGTAATCCAGCCATCGAAAACGGGCGGCTTGGTGGAATACTTGTCCGTAAAACCAAAAGGAAGGGGGGAAAAAAAAAAGGGGGAAAATAAAAAAAAAAAAAAGGAACCAAAACAAAAGAGGAAAACCCCAAAAAAGGAAAAAAAAAGAAAAATTTTTTAAAATAAAACCCAGGGTCCAAAAAAAAAAAAATTTAAAAGGGAAAAGGGGATGGGAAAACCCCGGGAAAAATTTTTTTAAAAAAAAGGAACCAAAAAAAGAAAAAAAATTCTTGGGAACCCAAAAAAAAAAAAACCGGAAAAAAAAAAAAAAAAAAACCAAACAAAAAAATTTTAAAGGGAAAATTCCAAAACCAAAACCCCGGAAATTTTAAAATCCCTTTTTTTAAAAAAAACCAAATTTCCCAAAAAAAACCAAAACCCCATTTAAAAAACCAAAAACCAAAATTTTGGTTAAAACCCCAAAAAAGGCCCCCCAAAAAAAAAAGGGTTCTTGGAAAGGGAAAAAACAAAACCCCCCAAAAAAAAAACCCGCCCTCCCCAACCCCAAAACCCCCGGCCCCCCCCCCCAAACCCACCCAAAGGGAAAAAAGGGGCCTTTGGGGGCCCCTTTCCCCCCTTTTTCCCCGGCCCCGGGCCCCCCCAAAGCCCAAAAACCCAACAAGCCCCCCAAAGGGGAAAAAAAACCCCCCCCCCCAAAAAACCCCTCCCCCCCCCAAAAACCCCCCCCTCTTGGGCCACCCCCCCAACCCCAACCCCATCCCCCCTTTTTGGGACCCCCCCCCCAAAAAAAAAAGGCCCCAACCCCAAAAGAAAAAACAAAAAAAGGGTTTAAAATTAAATTCCCTAAAAAAGGAAAATTTTCCCAAAAGAGCCAAAAGGAAAACCCCCCCCAAAAAAATTTTTCCCCTTTTTTTTAATTAAACCCCCAAAAGGGGAAAAAAAGGTTTAAAAAGGGAATTTTTAAAAAAAAAAAAAAAAAAAAAATAAAAAAGGGGAAAAACCAAAGGTTAAAAAAAAAAAATTTTTTCCCCCAAAAGGGTTTTTAATTTTTTTTTAAAAACCCAAAAAAAAAGGGGAAAAAAAAAAAAACAAAAATTTTTAAATTTAAAAAAATTTTAAAAAAAAATTTTTTTAAAAAACCCAAAAAAGGTTTTTTTTTAAAAAAAGGGAATTTTCTTTAAAAATTTTTGTTTTAAAATTTTTAAAAAAACCTTTTTTTTTAAAAAACCCAAAAATGGGTTTTTAAAACTTGGGGTTTTTTTGGGCCCCCCGGGGGGGAAAAATTCTTTTTTTAAAAATTTTTTTTTTAAAATTTTTTTAAATTTTTCTTTAAAACTTTAAAATTTTTCAATTTTTTTGGGAAAACCTCAACCCCTTTTTTAAAAAAAAAAAAAAATTTGGCCCCCCAAAAAAAAAATTTTTAAAAATTTGCCCTTTAAAAATTTTTGGGGGTTTTTTAACCAAAAAATTTTTTAAAAAAAAAAAAAAATTAAAAATTTAAAAATTCCAAAAAAAAAAACCCCAAATTTTTTTAAAAAAAAAAAAATTTTAACTTGGAAAAATTTAAAAATTAATTTTAAAAATTTAAATTTTAAAACCAAAACCCCCCCAAAAAATAAAAGGAAAGGGAAAAAAAAAAAAAAAAAGGAAAATAAATTAAAAACCCCAAAAAAAAGGGGGTTTTTTGTTTTTTAAAAAAAAATTTCCCCCTTTTTTAAAAAAGGGGGAAAAAATTTTAAATTTAAATTTTTTTAAAAAAACCCCCCCAAAACCAAAAACCCTTTTAAACCCCAAAACAAAAAAAATTTTTAAAGGGTTTTAAAAAATAAAAATTTAAGGGCCCCCCTTTAAAGGTTCCCAAAAGGTTTCCAATTTCCCCTTGGTTTTTTAAATTTAACCTTTAAAAAAACCCTTTTTCCCAAATTTTTACCCCCCCCCTTTATTTTTGGGGGGTTTTTAGGTTTTAAAAAAAATTTAAAGAAACAAATTTTAAAGAATGGCCCAAAAATTTTTTTAAAAAAATTTTTAAAAAAATTAAATTCCCCTTGTCCCAAAAAATTTTTTTTTTTTTCCCCCCAAATTTTTAAAATTTTTTTTTAAAAAAAAAAACGGGGAAAAACCCCAAACAAAAAAATAGGCCAAAATTTCCAAAAAAAACATAGGTTTTTTAAAAAAAAATTTTTTTAAAATTTTTTAAAAAGGGGGGTTTTTCCCAAAAAAAAAAAAAAGGGGAGGGAAAAAAACCCCCTTTTAAAAAATTTAAATCCCCCCCCAAAAAACCAAACAACCCAAACCCAAAAAATTTTTTTCCCCGGTTTTTAAAATTTTGGGGGGTTTTTGGTTTTAAAAAGGTTGGTTTGGGTTTTTAAAAAAAAGGGGGGGGGGGAATTGGGGGCCCCCAAAAAAGGGGGAACCGGCCGGGTTTAACCCAAAAACCTCCCCCTTTGGTTTCCCCAAAGGGGGGGAGGGGGGGGCCGAAAACCCCCCCGGGGGGGGGTTTTGGGGGCCCGGGCCCGGGGGGGGAAACCCGGGCCCCCGGGGCCCCCCGGGGGCCGGGGGGGGGGGAAAGGGGCCCAAAGGGGAAAACCCGCCAGGCCAAAAAAAAAAGGGGGGAGGGCCCCCCCCGGGGAGGGGGGGGGGGGGGGGGCCCGGAAGGGGGGGGCCCCCCCCGGGGGTCGGGGGGCGGGGGGGGGGGGGGGGCCCCCGGGGGGGGGTTGGGGGGGGGGTTGGGGGGCCCCCCCGGGGGGTGGGGGGGCCACCCGGCCCAAGGGAAAGGGGCCCCGGGGCCCCCCCCAAAAGGGGGGGGGGGGCCCGGGCCCCTTTGGTTGGGGGGGGGCCCCCCCCCGGGGGGAAAGGGGGGGGGAAAAAGGGGGAAAGGCCCCGGGGGGGGGGAAAAGGGGGGCCCGTGGGGGGGGGGGAAAAGGGGGGGAGAAAAAAAGGGGGGGGTTTTTTTTTATTTTTTTTTTTTTTTTTTTTAAAATTTTATTAATATTTATATTTATATATATATTTTTTTTTTCCTTTTTTTTTTTTAAATTTAATTTTTACTTTTTTTTTAAAATTTTTTTTTTTTTTTAAAAAAAAAAAAATTTTTAAATTAAAAATTTTATTTTCCAAAAATTTTTTTTAAAATTTTAAAATTTTTTTTTAAATTTAAAAAACCCTTTAAAAAAATTTTTTAAATTTTTTTTTTTTTAAAAAAATTTCTTAAAAAAAAAACTTTTTTAAAAAAAATTTTTTAAAAAAAAAAAAATTAAAAAAAAAAAAATTTTTAAAATTCCCCCCAAAAATTTCCCCCCCGGGGGGGGAAAAAGGGAAATTTCCCCCTTGTTCCCCCCTTTTTGGTTGGGCCCTCCTTTTTTCCCAAAAGGGGGGTTTTTGGGGCCCTTTCTTTTTAAATTTAAAATTTCCCGGTTCGGTGGTTTAATTAAAGGTTTTTTTAAAAGCCCCGGAAAAGGGAAACCCCCCAAAAAAAAACCCCCCAAAACCCCCCTTCCACCGGCCAAAAAAAAAAAGGGGGTTTCCCAAACTTGGTTTTTTTTTTGAAAAATTTTAAAAAAAAACCCCTTTAAAGGCAATTTTTCCGGGGGGTTTTGTTTTCCCACCCAACCTTTCCCCCCCCTTTTTCCGGGTTCCCAAAATTTTTCCCGTTTCCCTTCCCCTTTTTACCCAAAAAAATTTAAAAAAAAAGGGGTTTTTTGGGTTTAAAAATTTTTGGGAAAAATTTTTTAACCCCCCCGGGGGGCCTTTTAAATTTTTTTTTTTTTTCCCTTTCCCTTGGGTTGGGGGAAAAACCAAAAAACCCCCCGGGGTGGCCGGAAAAGGGGGGGGAAACCCCCCGGGAATTTCCCTTTTAAACCCTTAAAAAAGGGCCCAAAAAACCAATTTGTCTCCCTTTGGGGTTTTACAGAATAAAGTGGGCAACTTTAGTCAACCTATCGACTACCACCCATATGGAATCATATCCCGATTTGGGGGGAAACCCATGAAATCCATTCCCTTTTTCCCTTTCCTTGGGAAAAGGGGGTTAAGGGCCCGGTTTTTTTTTCCCCCCCCCCCAACCAGTGCTACATACTGCAATATCCTCTTCATACGGGGCCACCAATACAAAGTCTTCATTTCTTGATACATTTTAGTGTCCGGTGTAGAGTATAAGGGAGCTATGGGCTTTTGAGTATCAAGTCTTTGAGACCTCCCGTGAGGAACGAAAAGACGCTCCAACTATAGCACCCTTGTTTATCTTCATCATCTTAGTGGCTTTTCCCGGGCCATGAGACGCTTGAACTTCCGAACCTGTGGTGTCCATCCTGGCTGCCTTGATTTGGTTTTCAAGAGGGTCAGACTTCCATGGTCGATAGAATACCATATTCTACTATTCCCAATTAAGGGCTTCAAACTTTGCGTAGCTTTTGTCGTAATTCTTCCACCATGAGGTTATTGGGGGGTTTATGATTTAAGCACCCACTACATTAGCTTTTCCGGGTGTGGACGCCCAAATCATAGTCCTTAATTAATTCTAACCACCTTTTTGCCTTAGGTTGAGGTCGGCTTGGGTGAAGATATACTTGAGGCTCTTATAGTCCCATAAATGTTACAAGGGTTTCCAATTAAATAATGTCGCCAAATCTTTAAAGCATGGACCATCAAGCTAGCTCCAAATCATGGGTGGGTAATTGTCCTCGGGGACGAGGTTCGAAGCATAAGCTACAACCTTCCCTCCTTGCATAAGTACACCGCCAAGTTTATGCCGATGCATCACAATAGACATCAAAATTGTGTATGTCCCAGTTAGCACCGGGCTGTGGTCAATCTTTTCTTTAATTCCCGAAAACTCTTCAAAGGCCTTCCCCACTCATACTTCTTCTCCTTCTTGAGTAGGTTCCATTGGTCCGGATACCTTGAAAACCTTCTATGAAGCGCCCAAGTATCCGGTCCCGTAAAACCACGCACTTCAAAGGACCGAGGGGGTTGCTTCCATTCTAGAACCGCCTTACCTTTGAGGGATCGACCTACTCCACCAAACAGACACGATATGTCCAAGGAAACTAACTCGGTAACTGAACCTCACACTTGCTGTACTTTTGCATAAATGCCCCCAAGGGTCTCGAGGATACCAGAGGGTTCTTCATGCTCTTCGGTAGTTTAGAGTAGATCGAATGTCGCCTATGAATACACCACAAATTTGTCCAAGCATTCCATAAAACTTTATTCATCGATCCGGGCATTGGTCAATCCAAATGACATGATCAGAATTCAAATAGGCCATACCCGTGGTAAAAGTCTTTTTAGGAATATCTTCACCGATCTTGAGCCGATGGTAACCGACCTTAAATCTATTTTTGAGAAGAAAGAGTCTCAGATAGTTGGTCGAAAGGTCATCTATTCGAGGCAATGGGTACTTATTCTTGATGGTTATTTCATTGAGGGCTCGAATTCACGACAATCTAGCAAAGGCCATCCTTCTTCCCGACAAATGATACGGGAGCCCCATGGGATGAGCCGGGTCTAATAAACCTTTGGTTTGTAGATCCTCAATTTGACTTTTAATTCCTCAAGTTCATCTACCGCCATTCGGATGGTCTTTAGCACGGGGCCCCTGTTTTAGGTTGATCATAAATTTATTTTATTCCAAGAACCCGGCGCTTCTTCCCAAAGACTGGTAACTCAACCACCGGTGTCCTCTAATGCCTTTACTCAATATTATGAATTACGTGTCCCAAGAGGGCGGTCCACCTTAACTTTTATCTTCTTCCCGAGGCGCCCGACAAGTACTACCTCCCTATTTGCACGCCTATCAACCTCGATTCTTGGTTAGCCACCCATCCCTAGGATAACATCCAATGTTTGGGATGGCAAGACCAACAGTCCACGGGAAATTATAAGCTTCCATGGTGACTTCTACCCTTGGGCTAACTAGAGTAGCAATTAGGGTCCTCCGGGAACTTACCACGGTCTCTTAAGTCCAAAGGTTGGCAAATTAACTTTTTCCAATAAATCCCCAAACAAAAGAATGCGATGCACCGAGTCAAAAAACCTCGGACCGAGTTGATTTAACAGAGAACGCCACTCCCCAAAGGGCCCCCTCGAAGGCCTTCCGCCATGACGGGTTGACACGACCATGGTGTGGAGTCGATGACGCCGTGATGCCCGAGGTGCCCGATGGGCCTTGCTTGGTGCCGATAACCCACGGATGAGGAAGTTCCGGGTTAAACTTCCCTGGCGGCGATCCGGGCATTTGTTGGCGGGCCCTTGGCCCCCAAAAAGCAAAGGGAGGTTTGCAACGGATTGGGTGTGGGGATTGACCTATGGGACGAGACACCAATTCCACTATTGCTCGGGGCTCCCGGAATGAGGTTCTAGGGGTGTTGCCACCGCGAACGATGAGGCCTTTGATATACGGGTTTGCTCGAAACCGCCCCGAGGTCGGAAGCTATCCATTTCTTTTCCCCGACTTTAGGATCTTCCTTTCATTTTCTAGGACAAGGGCTTTATTTACCAAGTGGTGGAAGTGGGTAATCGTAAAATTAGTTGAGCTCGCATTCTTCATGCATCCCTTCCAAGAATCGATCAATCTTTCCTCTTGTTTGGCCTTCATGGCGGAGCGAGCTAACCGTTGAACCGGTGAGGTACTCAAGACGGACATATTGCCATGTTTAGGTTTCTAAACTCATTCCTTTTCATCCTCATGATACCGCCGACAAAACCAAAAGCGGTCTTGAATTTCGCCGTTTGGGCTTGATTGTCACGGATTCAGCCCTTCTTGTGATCTTCATTGCTTTCCCCGCCCCCTGTCGAAAGGCCCGATGGGTCTCCATTTTCATCTCTTCCTCCTTCTTCTTCCTCCCCTTCATCCGAACTGCCGGGGTTCCCCCCAAAGCGCAGGTAGTTTTCCCACCCGCCCGCAAACCTTTCCTGGGTGTGGCGAAGTCACCTTGTCCTCCAGCAAAGGCCGTTTAAGCTTCTTCTCGTCACGCAACCAATCTTTTTCTAAGGGTTCATTTGTCATGGAGAAGGTCATGGGCTGTCCTTCGTTTGGAAAATCAGGCCATTGGGGAAAGTTTTAGGACCAGGGCCTTACTTGCTCCATGGTTGGTGGCGTAAGGGTGGGGGTAGATTCACCACGGCCCTACCTTTTCCACGAGCCGCGCCCTTGGAGCTCAACCTCACCATGGTTAACCCTCTTGGGAGCCATCCGAACAAACTAGAGCCTTTTTAGAGACAAACAGAAGGGAAGAAACATATATGAGGGTTGGTTAGCCCTCTTAGCTAGCACAATGTAACACCACACAAAAGAGGAGCGACAAAACACTAGGGCAAGCATTAGAACACAAGGCTTATGCCTACATTAGTTCATTACATTAGGGGGTTAGGTGTTTCGTGACATGAGCATAAAGGCGAGGCTTACAACATGTCACAACACCGCATACACAACGCCTACTAACCGGGTACAAAGGGGGTACATCGGAAGAAAGACTCACGACACCAACAGAGCTCGCTAGATATACCACCGCCACCCTTCAAGCCTACACCCCGGGGGGGAGGTGTCGCCGCAAAGACGACCCCGAAAGCGAGAACATGAGATGATATGGTGACGGAGCGGAACGCGACCGAAGGGCTCGATCCGCCCCGGTCGTTGAGGAATGAAGGTGGAACGGCGACGCCTCCTCGCCCCTCGCGAGGGTGCTATTGGGTGGTGGGCGACTTTGCGCGCGCCGCCGGGGCGAGGTCTCGCCTTGAACCCCGCTGTGCCGACCGCAATCGGTGTCGGGCGACATCGGTGCCGACATCGGCGCGAGCCGGAGCCGGCACCGAGCCGAGCCGGAACCACCACCGGCGTTGGAGGGTGCCGACCGGTGCCGGGCGGCGTAGGCAGGGTAGGCCGGCCCGAGGGCGCCAAGCTTCAACCCCGCAACCAGCCTTCGCGCCGGCCGCTCAAAGGCGATCGTAGCGATTGAGCCGGGCGCCGAGGACGCCCGATTGCCGCAGGCTTGCGGTGAGGAGAATGCGATGCCCACCCCCATGGTGAAAGCATAGAGATCGACATCGCCCGCTACCGGCCGTGAGATAGGTTGTCCACCCCGTGGTCGAGGCGGTTCGAAGGAATTCCCGGCGATGCGAGGTGAGTAGGCGGGGTGACCGCCGCAGCCTCTCCCCGGCCACTTGGGTGAGCCACTGCAAGACGCGCCGGCCCCGGACGGCGCCGACGAGGTACATCCATGGAGGCTCGGCCCGATAGTGTGGGAGGGAGCCTCGGCACCATCTCATGCGTAGATGAAGACCTCCATGGTCCACATGTCCATGCCGTGGATGGGACTCTTGCCTCAAAATAGGGGGCGATCAGTTAGACCAAAGAACTACCACAGATCTCAACGAACAATGCCGCATCATTTCATACATGGCTAAATAATTATTACAATACCGAGTTTAAATAGACCACCGGGTCAAGGTTACAATAGGGCGGCCAAATGTCTTACAATACATAAAGAGGGAAACGAAGCGGCAATAAGGTAGGGCACAACTTGCACAGTGCTTAATGGGACAACTGGTACCTTCGCTATTAGCCAACCCGACTAATAACCGAGGCACCCGCCAAACTAGCCGAGTCAATCGGACGAGGCGAGGAGTAATATTTTCGAGGCCTAAACTAATATCCATCGCCTTCATTGCCTTCGCATCCCGATCCTCATGGTAGGCGAGTGCCTTGATTTATTAGTTCATGGGGTTTTAGTATTTGATATGCCCTAGAGGCAACATGGAGATGTTGAATATATCACATACTATGTTTATGATACATTGCTTTGTTCCTTGAAATAGACATTATCATTATTGATCAATGAGTATGTGACTTATTCATGAGACTCTTAATGCCAAAATGTTGCTATTTCTAATCGATCCCCGATTATATTTCATATGAGGAACAAATATGATTCAAAGATCAAGATATGTATTGATTGATGATCATGTCTCATGGATCATGGTATGGAGATACCAAATCAATAATATGGACATGTGTTAGTGAACATATGTTGATAGACCCGCCATGAGACACCGCAGAGATTCCAAGTGTCATCGCTGGTCTCAAGTAGTGTTTATTGGAACCTTAGACTTGAGATCATCATGGTTCCAAAGATGGAGTAGCTACTTTGGGACTACTAAACACTACTCCGGAATCGGGTAGTCATAAAAGTAGTCTTTGGGTTTGCTATGAAACATGTAGGGGATGTGAATGATCAAGATAGAATTTGCCCCTCCTTATGGGAGAGATATCTCGGCCCCTCGATGTAATGGATTATGAAAGTGCATGGCCATGCTGGTGATTGAGGAGTCAATCACGAGTTTATAATCCATCACGGAATCGAGAGAGGATTGAGCTATTAAGAGGATGACAAGTTCGCCTTGAGCTTAATCTATATCGTGAGGCAAAGGGATTAGTACATGAGAACAACTGTTCAAAGAATGAACTTTACGATACTTTGGGGTTAATATGTCTTGCTAGAGGCCCATTACTGTGGTGAAAGGAAAAGGCGGTCGCACCAAGCATACGGGAACCTGCTGTGGTCCACAACTTAACGGGTTGGAACACTAATCAATGTGATTGGATATGGGCTCAACCGATAGAGATCCGGATAGATCCCTATTGGGCCTCGGTCCACGAGGCCCAAGGAGGAGGTCTATATATGGAGGCGAGGGCCAGGAACGCCGACAAATCCCGAAGCAATCCGTAGCCGCCAATTTCCGGAGCCAAACCCCAGCCGCCCGGAAAGGCCGGTACACCGGCGATCGGGCGCCCAAACCACGGTGGTACCGTGGAGACGCCGGGTTGCGGCGTTGATCGGCAAATCAACAACCTCGATCCGGACCGCCGGGGCGGTTGATCGCGGGAGGAGACGATCGGTTCGGACGATCGAACATTTCCACTACTACCTCGACGCCGTGGTTGGATCACTTTCCAATCCTTCAATCCAACTTGCCTAGTGGTAACGATCCATGATCCCCCAAGCATGATGTTCTTGTGCCGGGAGAAAAAATTTTGTTTTCGCCTCCTTAGCTACCCGCCATCCATTAGTTTGAGCCATCTTGCTTAAGGTTTATGACCGGATCACGAATGTTGATATGGGTTGTAATAGATTGGACCTATTACGACAAGATCAATCGGTCAAAGGGGAAAGATGATTGTCCATGTCCAAAAATTATTCCCCTTTGAACCAAATTCCCAATCCGGAAACCTGGGTAAGAAGGATTGCCCAGAACCCAATTCATTTCCATTGTTAAAGAAACCATTCAATTCTTGAAATATTTCCGCTTAACTTGTTTTTATTATTGAAAGGTATCAAATTAGATTTGAATTGGGGCATGGTTTTGGGGTCGGGCATTAATCCACCCAACAAAAAGAGGGTTCACTTGGTGTTGATTAGAATTTTTGCTTACCCAAGGAATAGGTTTTTCTTAGGCCAAAGATGCCAAAGGGAACAAGAATTAAGAAATGGAACCATGGGATCGCCCACTTACGTTAAAAAGAACCACACAAAAAATTATAGTGGGAGTTTATTTTTGTTAAATTTTTAATGGAAAACAAACATGAAAATAGTTTCCTAAAAATTGAATTTTTATTTCCTTTGTTTAAGAATCATGTCAACCCAAAAGCCGCCATCAACTTCTTTTAATTTGCGAATCCCTATTTTGAGAAAGGAAATCAAATTGGAAGAACTTTGGGGATTGGTTTGGGAACCGGGAATTGTTCCACCCAAAAAAAGAGTCCTTAAGGTTTTACCGTGTTGCCCTAAGCCACTGGTTTCCACAAAGATGAAAGCCAAACAAGAACCTTGATTGAACTGGATCTTGCCACAATGTCCTTGAGGAAAAGAGAACACAAAAATATTGTGGGGTTTTTGAAATTGTTTTGGAAGAACCAAAAGGGCCAAGGTTAAACTTTCAAATTCCTTTGTTTGAGATTTATGTAAACTAACCCTCCATTTTTTAAATTTGGTTACTTGAGAAAGTCCGGAAAACTTTTGTTTTCCCCTTGCCAAGAAGGGCAAAGGGATGTTTGATTCCTTTCCCGTGACTTTGGCCATTCATTCCAACAAACATGGAACAAAGGAATGAAACCTTGGTAGTTGTATGGGTTGCCAAAATTCCCCGAGGAAAGCAATTAAAAGAAAACATTTGGGTTGGTGGATGTTTGGAAAAGGCAAAGGGCAACCCTTTGTTTAAAGAAAGGGCCGCCCTAAAAAGAGTTGGCCTCATTGAGATCCGAAAGCTTGGCCCAAGCCAAGAAGGGCCCCGCCCCTCGAGCTTTACCATTCAGAACAATCCTGAACAAATTGGAAAAGAACCCCAAAGTTTTGGGGATCTTAAAAAGAAGGAAAGTTAAGAAACCCGCCTTGTATAAAGAGAAACAACGCCCTTTGACCAAATCAAGTTTAGCATGAATCTAACCAAAATTGTAAACATCGGAACTAGGTATAACATCAAAATGAGCATATCAAAGGCTCATGCTAAGGCATTACTATTTGAGACAAAGAGACTAATACTTGCATGATATTTATGAAAAAGCCCACAGAGCCATGATACCTAATTTTTGTTGATTTTTAGCAAAATTTAGAATACACATTGGGCACTTTGCCACTTATTCAAACCATTGGGCAAACTTTGCGCTTATTCACACTAACACTTCACTTGGGCAAAGCGCACTTATTCAAATGTTGCGAACCAATGTGACATAGTCACTTATTTCACACACACATTGCATTACAATTTTTTTACTTTTTATTATTTTTTTTAGTTTTGATTAAGCATCTTTAACCGGTTTTCATTAATGCTAAGTAACACATGTCCCAAGGCATGGATACCTAGATAAATCAACCATGTTATTGGCTCAAGATAGGACTACCCTTTCACAAATTTTACATTCAAGCAAAGTATCAATATCTAAAATAACATATGCCAAAGCATGAATCTAAGATATAATCATTCAAGAGGCGATGACTAGAACCAATTCAATCCATAAATGGTTAAAACACATGTGTTTCGCGATGAATCAAATGCTATAGGATCACAAGGTTTCTAAGCACATCAAGGATAATAAACAATACTCAAGCTTTAATATGATGCCAAGTGACTTAAGACATACAAGGAACTAGTGACAATATGACTCAATTAAGAAAATTTCGACATGACCTTTCTTGATTAATCATGGCGTGGGCTCACATGGCAAAGATATATAACCAAGGATAACATGAGAGCAATAGCAAAGGTCATATATCATCAACATAAGCATAAGAATGACCAAATATCATCAATTACAACAATAAGCTCAAATGCTCACAAATATATACAAACATGCTAGACGTCATCCATACACAAGTCCTCCCCAAGCTTAAATTGAGCAATGAATCAAGAATGTGCTTAAAGGTTAGAAGCGACTCACAGGGCATATATGATGTAGTGGAAGTAGAAAATCATCCCATAGCTTCTACGCATGTACAAGGATGAAGATCTAACAGGGACACGAAATAAAAAGAAAGAAGAGGAGAAACCAACAAAAAACAAAAGGTATGAAAATAAAAGATAAAGATGTGCTCATTTGGATGTGGGAAGAGGGGGGCGGGACATGGAAAGGCACATGTGCCCTCCTCATGAAGCGACATGCCTCGAAATCCACACGGATCCCAAGGAATATCGACTCGAATCATATCCACTCAGTCGATGGTACACAGAGAATAACCACAAACAACCTCACGGATATGGCAAGTATGTGTGATAGGGTTGACACCCTCTAAGTCATCAATAGAATATCCAATCATGTAGGTATATCGATAAAGTGCATCATGAGGGACTATAAGTGAGATGAGCACAATCGGTAATAGAGTGTCTCAAATGCGGCGAGGAAATCAAACACGAGTGGTGGGGAAAAGTTTCAAACTACGAAGTGTAGGTGAAGTAGAATATGCGGTAGTAGAAACCTCCGGAGGGGCGATGTCGTGAAGGAAGTAGGCGGTGGTGGATCAATAGAAATGTGTTCCTCCTCAACATCAGGCAGCCCCTCATCAAGATGTGGAACCTCGAACTCAAAAGCATATCCATAGTGAAACAATCATCATCAAGAGCTAAGTCCTCATCATCATCGGCTCAATGTCAACATAAGGATCATCGAGTCAATAGGCGAAGAATCACGGTAGGTGCCTCTAAGTGTATGTCTGTAGTGTCTCTAACAATAGGCCCTCGCTAGCAAGATCAGTGTGGGGTGGTGAGGTGACACTCATCTCATCGAACTATCTCGGTGGTGCTAATGGAAAGTGATGTGGTAGAACTATCCACACAAGTAGACATGGTGCTCATAATCACCTCAATCTGTCTGGATCGCCGCACGATCACCACCGGGAGGCAGTCAGAATTCCTTGCATAATGCATCAAGTCGGGCTGATCTTCATGTGAAGGAGGTGGCTCATGAGGCCTCTAAGGACTCGGACATAGGAAGTAAGGCGGCTCGGTGAAGGAGCAGGTGTGAGCTGCGGTGGGAGGTGTCGGATCAATGCTAAGTCACTACTCATCTTACTCTCGAAATCTCCTATCATCCTAGATATCCTCTCCTCAAATCTAGACATCCAGTCAAGCTCGGGGTAGGAGTCGATCTTTGAGAGTCGAGGATAGTCTTGGTGTGACAAATGAGAAATATTGATCTCCATATCTAAAACCACAATGGTGTACTAGAAGCAAATGATGAGATATCGAGGTGTTGTTTCCATATAATGAGACTCGGTGCTCGAGGCCATGGTGATAAGTGTCGGGGTATGGCCTACTGTGACAAAGCTCATCCGTAACTGGGTGGACAAATAACTGGCCTTGCACTCGGTGAATATACAAAAACCACAAGTCGGCATATAGGAACAAGCGGAGGCGAGCTAATAAAGAATCAGATCATGCCGCTCTCTAACTCAACTCCCGCTCTAAAGCATAACACTCTAATGGCGAGACAATGATTTACAGTTCTTGAAGAGTATCATAAGTAGGAGTGCTCATAAAACCATGAGAATCATAATAGCAAGCCATAGCCTCAATAAGTAACTACAAGGATCAACCTACGAGAATGGATACTAAAGACACTAGAAAGAAATGACTAGGGAATATGTTAGGAGGGTAGCAATATATCACAAATATAAACAAAGACTAAATAGAAGACAAGTCGGCACAAACACAAGCAAAGGAAAACAAACAACGACCTAGTCATAGCTAACTCTATCGCTCAAAAATCCCGACAGCAGCGCCAATTTCTTGATCGTGCAAAGCGCACACCCGCAAGTGAGCGGGTTGCCAGCGAAATAGCGGCGAGTGTCGTGTTCTCCACGGGACTAGACTAAGGCTACGGTGCTCGGCTAAAGCTAGCCCAAGCGAAGCGGGGAGAAAACTAAACCTAAAGCATTGCTGCGGTAGGAGCGAACAAGCTAACTAACACGATCAAAGCGCGAGCGAACTAAGCGATCGAAGAGCGCGGAATGAGCGGCCGTGCGATGAATGTAAATGCGACGAGAGCGAACTACGACTACGACACAAGCGAAACACGAACTACAACGACTCTGATCGACTATATCTAACTACCGTAGTACAGACGGAGAAGTCGAAGGAAGCAGAAGTCTAGAAGCACAAAGTCGAGAGAGAACAAGGGAAAGTGGTCGGCTAACTTATATGACACAAGGCGACACTAAACACGAACTACGATGCACGCACGACTTAACTACCAACCGCGAGATAGAGGAAAGGGGAGATCGAGAGGCAATAGGTGGGTCGAGGCAGACAAGGGAAGGAAGCGGTGCCGGTTCGCTAATCCGCGCAAACAAACGAGATCAATAGATACTAACAACTAACATATCCTGAACATATAGACACTAACTTTGTGACATATTGATGCTAATCAATCTATCACATATAACCACTTAACATAGCTAAACAAAATCACAATTGATAAGTACTAACACAGTTACTAACATCAAATTTAACTAACATATTGATCACTAATCAATCAACGGATGACAAAAATCGAGGCGATTGTATAATTAAACTCACGGCAGGGGTATATAGTGATCTGGAACACAATAGCGAAGCAAGCACATGACCACGATCACATATGACATGCAGAACTAATATCCATATCCATCATCATTCACGAGATCAAAATCACATTTCACATCCGAGATCTCATACACATCACAAATAACATTTGCAGTTGATTGCATCAATTATCGAGAATGACACAATTTAGTTGAAGAGTAATTGCAAGCGACAAAGAGGTAAAGGGAGAATTGGGATGAACCAGGAGTGAGAGCGAGGGAAACCAAGGAGGTAGAAGAAGATGCGATCGCAGAAGAAGAAAGTCGGTGTAGAGGAAGAAGTCGGAGCTCATGGCGTCGGTGGAGTGGAAGCGGCGGTCGGCGTGGAAGAAGATGGGTCGCGGTGGCCGGTGACACTGTGGCGCGGGTGGAAGTAAGCGGCTCGGTGAGGTGTGGGCGTAAGATGGGGTAAAGGGGAGGCGGGGAGGTCTGGTAGGATATGGAGAAGAAATTTGGAGAGGTGGTAGCAGTGGGAGGGCGAGGCGGGCGGGGTGGTCTGTTGGTAGGAGGCGGGAGGCGTAGAGGTGGTCGTGGTGGGAGGCGAGGCGGCAGGGTGGTCGCCGTGGGAGGAGCGGGAGGCGGGCGGCGTTGGGATGAAGGAGGTGGGCTGGTGAGTTTGGCCCGGCCTCGCCGGCGAGGAGTGGAGAAGGAGGGAGGCAGAGGAGGCGAAGAGAGAAGGCGTCGGGAGGCGGAAGAGAATCTGGGACTCGGGCAAATCGCAGGCAGTGGCTAGGTTTAGGACCCGGTGGGGTTGGTATTTTTGCGATTTAGTCCTCGTTGTTTACGGAATTTGCAATGATCCTTCCCATTTGATTTCTTCCATTGGTCCTCTGAAGTCCGATTTCATCGGTTTGATCCTACACATCCGTGACAGCCGTACATCTATGCAGGCAGATCAGTTTATCGTTATATCGCCTCGATCGCGCACTTTGTGAAAATACATAAAAATGTAAAATAGTCCATTTCGAGCAATTAATTATAGAAAAGCGTGTAAATGATGATAAATGGTTCCAAAATATGAAACATATGAGGGCAAAATGATGACTAAGTATATCTAAATATAGCGTATCATCAATCTAATCCGATTACATCGCTAATGTTTATTTCAAGTAGGCTAACCACATAGTTGGAAAAGCCTCCTGGGCCTCGTGGAAATGTCTAGGCGACACCTGACATCTCAATGGTGAAACGACATTAAAACATCACAAATTAATCAACAGGTCCATCTCATCTTGGACATGTGGTTGTATGATAAGACTCGGATCAATGGCGCACAAAGTTAAGTTCTTAGACATTACCTAAAGACATCCACATCCTAAAAGTGTTGACCACACTTCCCCTTTTGCCACGATCACTGCCTAAGTGAAAACCATTTTGTATAACTAACACCATAACTAACACTAATGACAATACCCATGTCATGGTACTCAAATTTATAGCGTTGACCACACGACTCAATATCTCATTAAGTCAAAATTAATTAACATGTGATGATGAACTCAGCGTACTACAAGTATGGTTAAGCATACTAAGCACAACCCATATGAATACTAGTATTACATCGGTAGATAATTACCCATCTTATGGTGATAATGGAATCATGGTATTCAAATTATCAAGGTGGAATTATTCAAAATTGGGTTTTAATTACTGATACAAGGTTTATATTAAACTAGCAATGCATGATAAATTAAAACAAAATGATTAATAGTAGATTTTAAATCTAGGTTCAACATGATCAAAAGACACGACTTGTCTTGGCTTTGATCGATTACCAACTCTTGATTTTCGGTTCTTGTACGCTCTTTCAAGCGTTATCTCACGAGAAAGCGAATGAAATACAAATAAATTCAAAAACTACAAAACCGGAACCAAAAGATAGAGCTTAATTTTAGATGAATTTTGGAAAGGAATTTGATTAATTGGAGTTGGACGAAGAAGAGCAGGCAATCGAAAGATTTGTCGGAAATTAAGTCCTAGAAATTGAGAAAGAAAGGAGAATATTCTGGAATATTCCCTTAAATTG
This sequence comes from Bonia amplexicaulis, assembly GCA_036346245.1. Taxonomy (NCBI): domain Eukaryota; kingdom Viridiplantae; phylum Streptophyta; class Magnoliopsida; order Poales; family Poaceae; genus Bonia; species Bonia amplexicaulis. Next base: position 7,868,090 of record CM070764.1, read on the forward strand.
TAATAAGAGGCTAGAGGTAGCGGGTGGTGAATGGATTTTGGGAATTTCAAAATAAAATTTAGTTTGGAAAATTGGATTAGAGGTGACATGTGGCCTTGGTCCATAGACCAAGTCCAGTGATTTGGGTCTGATGGACATGGTCCATAGAATAGTGCAAATTGGCGATGGGCGACATGGTAGGTGACTAGGCATGGCGTGGCTTGACACAAAGAAATGATGAGGTGGCATGATTGCGATGACCGTGTGCATTAGGATTGACGTGGCAATTCGTGGCGTGTGACATGGCATCTTGGCGTGGCGGTCAGTGTTCTGTTGTCGGCGGTTTCTTGTTGGTGTGTCATTGGCGTGGCGGACACATGGATTCCACGTCGATTGAGTGTTGATGTGATGGAGCCACGTCACGGTGCATTGTATGCGCTCCTTCAAGACTTCTCGAGGTCGTTCTTGTGATGGCAGCCACGACGGAGGCGTCGCGGAACCATATTGTGGAGATAGCAGTAGAGGGCTAGCGGTGAAGGCGGCAAGGTCATCGTGACGGCCGTGGCAAGCTAAAAGCGGCGGCGATCTTGATGCAACACGCTCGGGGCTTGACGGTTCTTTGATCTTGAGAGGCGAGAGGAGGTAGCAGGCGCATGGTGAAGCTATCGAAGGGCGGCTTGGATGGAGGCTTCAGAGACTCAAGAATTGCTTGTCAAGTTGAAACAACAGCGACAACTCAAAACTCGATTCAACTAAGAAGATGACCTCGAGCAATTGGGTGGGGCTTGAGTATGGAGCTTGGTGCAAGGTTTGGGAGGCTGGGGTGCCTTTTTTGTTGGGAGGAGGATTCCGAGGGATCACAGCAGTGCATCTGGTCGGCCATGAGAAGATGACCTAGAGGCAGTGACAAGGGCCCCCACGGTTGGTGGTGCTGCAGTGGATGCACACGTAGGGGCAGCGGAGACATAAGGTGTGGAGGTGACAGTGGATTGGACGGCTAGTGAAGATCTGTGAAGAAGGAATGGGTGAGCAGGGATGCGGGCGAGCAAAGCGGGCTAGCGGATGGGCGGCGTGGCGAAGTGTGGGCGGCGGGGTGGGCGTAAGCGTGCTAGAGGTGAAACCTTTGGCCGGAGGAATGGATCAGTGGAAGAAGAAATTGGGTAGGAGGAAGAATTTCGGCAGAAAAGAAAATCCAGTTTTACTATTTCTAAATTTGAAATAGGAAAAAAAAATTGAGCTCTAGAAAATAGCAAATACCTTGCAACACAATAAACCCAACAAAAGCGGTTTTAATTTAATTGATGTTTGCTTTAGTCATATTAAATCTTTTAAATTTGTAAAATTGAAATTAAGCTTTAGTTAATTGAAGAAAATCCATATGATTATTTTTATTTTAAAATCTTGAAATGTGAAATTTAGGATGTTACAGGCACAATTAGTGGTCACATGCTGGATTAATGTGCATGATTATTGTTCTAGCATCAATACAGGTAAATTTCCGGTGGCATATAGTCGTTGAAATGTAGTTATGGTCATACGGATAAGTTTTGAGGTCTTGTGCTTTGTTGTCACCATGAAAATGATTCATCTATGAAGTTCCCAAGTTTCCTTATTGTTGCAAGAGAATGTGTGACAAGTGATTGAGAGAATGATTGTGTACTTTATTCATTGATGTCTTTACAATTTATAGAGAATGAGGGGTGCATACATAAAGTAAAAGGTGTAAGTTACAAAGCAGTTTGATTCGCATTGGTCACATGTGTTATAACACTCCCCTTGACCAATGTATCTTCATATGATCACCTTGACTTATCATCTTGGAAAAACTCCTCCAAAACCACCTAGAAAAATATGATGAGAACGATGAAATGAATATCATGAAACTCTCTTTAAAACCCAATGGGAAAATTTAAGGAGAAAATGATATGACATATATTTGATTATATATCGAAAAACCCACAGCAGGAAAAGAGATATATTTATGATTACGTTGTCATATTGCCTCATTAAAACCTTGATGAGAAACCTTAGAGGAAAACTCATAAAGGTACAATATTTATATTGAGCGAGTTAAGTCTTAGGAGATTTCTCCCGATGTCTGCAAATCACGTAGTCTTCCAATTCCATGAATACATTTTGGAATGAGGAAGTTGGTAATGACTTGGTGAATAAGTCTGCGAGATTATCACAAGACTTGGTTTCGAGAATACTTATTTCCCACTCTCTTGCAATTCATGTGGGTAAAATAGTTTAGGTGCAATATGCTTTTGTGCTCTTTATGTAACCCGTTTGCATTTGAACAACGTGAAGATGTTATCTTCATGGATAATGGTAGGTGATGTAATAGCACCTATACCACATGATATTGTATGTAGTTAATCATACTGCGAAGCCATACATTCACGTGATGCTTCATATAATGCAATTATTTCGAATGATTAGTGGATGTAACCACTAGAGTCACATTTGAAGACTTCAAAGAAATGGTGTTCCAGTGTAAAATACAAAGCTTGTTTGAGATCGGCATTATGGGAGCGATAAATAGCCGACATATCCTATTAAATCCATATTTTTATTCTTTTGGAAGAATAGGCAAGATCTTTAGTGCCTTGAAGATATAAAGATATTCTTCACTCCTACCAATGTCTTTTGGTTGGAGTAGCGCTATATCTAGCAAGTAGATTTACATAAATGCAATATCCATGGGTGCAATTTGCAAGGTACATAAGCGCTCGATTACCTTTGAGATATGGAACCTCGGGTCCCAATAGCTCTTCATTGTCATCTCGGGTCTAAATGGATCTTTATCACATCAGAGATCGAACAACCATGGGGGTTTTCGATGGATATGATTGTCCATATTGAATTTTCCAATATTTTCGGACATAGGTGATTGATGCACTAGTATGCACAGATGAAGGTGCTCAAGTTGTATACCTAAGCAAAATTTGGTTTACCCAAATCCTTCATTTCAAATTACTCTTAAGATGATTACGTGCTTCATCTATATCCTGTGTTACCAATGATATTAAGATCATCAACGTACATAGATATAATGTAAAATCTGTTGAGGATCTTTTGATGAAAAGCATGGGCAATCATCATTGTTGGAGTATCCTTTTGGTTAGGAACTCACTTAGTCGGTTGTACCACATTCTACATTGTTTCAAGCCGATATAAGACTTGTTCAACTTTACATACATATTGCGATTTGCGTCTATATTGAATTGAAATTCCATGGGAACTTTCATGTATATTTCAATTAAGTGACCCATAAAGGTATCTTGTCACTACATCCATCAGCGAAAAGATAGATGATTTTGTCACGCCAATGATATTAAATATCGGAATGTTATTCCACTCATTCTTGGAGAATATGTTTCATTGAAATCAATAAGACTCTGCTGAACCCTTGTGCTACAAGCCTTGCTTTGTATCTCACCACCTCATTGTTTTCATTCGTTTGAGAAAACCCATTTAAACCAACGAGGGAATACTTTGTGAGTGTATGTATCACATTAGTGAATACATTTCTTTTCTTGGCGAGGCTAACTCACTTGAATTGCATCCTTCCATTGGTTCGGTCAAGTATTTTTTTTGCTCTGCCATGGTCTTGGGATGCGGATCATTTTGAAGGTTGTTTGCAATTGTTGTGGAGAAATAAATGTCGACAATTGTAGTCTTCGTTATGATTCTCGAGAATCGGTATAATTAGTGGAAATTTCTTGGACCCTAGCGACTCAATGTTATTTCCCAAAATATTTGAGTCGGGGTATTCGATGTCGGGATCGATGTTGGAGTGCCTTTGTTGATCTAGGATCCTTTGGTGTATATCAACTTGAGGTTGATCTGCATTTATATTCTTTTGTTTCCTTTGTCGCTTGTTAAATTTGTATCCGCCATATGTCTGTACTTCTCCCTCTTATTTTGAGCGGGGTTGAGTGGTATTTTCGGTACCTCCACTCTTTACATTTTGGCGGATTATAGGATTTTGACACCCTTGTAATCGATGTGCATCGGCGATTATTTGCAATGTTTTGCAAATGAATGATTTTCTGAACTTGAAGTTCGGTCTCTCTTGTACGTGGAGTGCGAGGCGGGAATGCCTTGAACATTCAATCAATTTCACGGCATTTAGTTTGGTACTTGTTGTCTCCCTAATACAGAAATGTTCCTCATTGAATATGCAATCAGCGTCTTAGGTAAGTAAGCGGGTCCCTGTTAGGGGTTCGGGTATTTTATGATTGATGATTTATACCCAACATAGATCCCAATTTTCATGCGGTCCCATTGAGTGCTGTTGCGGTGGTGAGATCGAGAAGTGGCATGGCGCAGAACTTTCACGGATGGGAAATATCTGGTGGTTCCACATACTAATTATAGTGGGGAAGTCTTTGTGATAGCGGTTGGAGCAATTGTATTAAGTCGGTGTAAGGCGCATGACCCCAACATGATGTTGGTAAGTTGCATTCTGTAGTAATGGTCTTGCAATGAGCTTGATTCTCTTGATAAGAGATTACGCTAAACCATTTTGTGTATGGACATATGGAGCAGAATGTTGAACTTGTATCCCAAGGGCCATGCAATAATCATTGAAGGCATGGGATGAAAATTCAGCGACATTGTCCATTGATTGATTGATGTTCGGGATAATGTGCTCGTAATTGGATAATTTGACCAATTAACTTAGCAAATGCATGGTTTCGTGTGGATAAAAGACACACATGTGACCATTAGTAGATGCGTCAATGAGAACCATGAAGTATCGGGCGGTCCACACGGTGGTTGAATAGGACCATATATCTCCTTGAATGCGTTCAAGAAATTTAAGTGGTTCAACTCTGATTTAAGATAAGAGGGTCTTAAAATCAATTTTCATGGCACATGAAGTGCATCTGAAATCTGAGATTCGAAATTTTGTTTTGATGTGTGTATGACCAATTGAATTGCTAATAATTTTCCTCATCATTCCAATGCAGGGTGGCCAAGGCGATCATGCCATGTTTGGAATGTGTTAGTGTCTTGAAAATTACTTTATGTCAGCAAATATGTTGAACATGTTTGATGTATGTATAGTACAATCAGGAGTTTAAAGATGGAATTTTCTCTAGTACTTGTTTGCCATATCCGTTGTTTTTGGTTAAGAGGATATTTCTCTTTGTTGTCATTTTGGGTTTCAACATGGAAACCTTCGTAGATATCTCTATAACTAAGTAGGAGTGCGTGTTGAATCGGGATACAAGGTGCATCCTCAATTTTCAATTGCCCATAGGGAGAGTTATAGAGGCACGAGCCTACTATCGTTGCATCGCGTCCAACGATGTTAAAACATTTCCTTTCCTCCTTGTAAGAGTTAGGAAATATTTTGTGTCCCTAAATATAGGTTTGTGGTACCACTATCCACAAGGCAAAATTCCTCCTCCATTGGATCGAGCTCAAAATCTATATACACAAAAGAAGAATTTAATGAAATTCTTATAATAGTATATATAGAAACATACAAACTTTATTATACAATCTTGAATATGTTCGATTTATGATTGTAGCATACAATTACAATATAGATGACAAAATTATTTATATTACAACACTATAGTACTTAATTGCTATGAGACTAGGAGTCTAGTTGAGATCTCAAACATGTCTTGAGAATGAAATTCTTCAAGTGTGTTCTCGGTGCACATGAGATCATCCTTCTTTGTAGAGCACATGTGTCTTTGAGTTCTTGAATGAACTTTTGAGAGCGTCCGGCTTCATCATTGTTCGATGTGAGGTTGAAGTGTGCTTCATATCTTTTCTCTTGCCTTTAGTCAAGGAAGGTAGAGGTTTACAAGATGCTTGAGTGCGGCATTTCTTGGTAGGATGGTTGAAGCAACCACACTTTTGACAAATTTCACTTTGTCAATTCTCTTACCAGTGCCTTTACCTTTCTTGAATCCACTTGGTTTTGCTTCTTGTTGCGGTTCTTTTACCTTTAAAGTTCTTTGAATGGTGTTTGAAACCATTGAACTTGGTGTAATTTTGATTAGCATGAACTTGATGGAGGCGTGATGGGACGTTCTTGATTGTTCTTTAAAAGAAGTTGAGCATGCTTTTACACTGAGTATAGTATGCATAAGATCAAAATAAGTTTGGTAATTTGCATTGCGCCATTCTTCTATATGGGACCCTATCGGATGGGAGCATAGTAGAGAGGTCTTCTCTTTTTGTCAGCATCCGTTGGTTCCTTTTCAAAACCGCAATTTGGACAAATAGAATGAAGGGCATGGTTATAGTCTCCAGAGTTTTGAAGTCTTGGAGTCTAAGATATGCCCATTCATGATTAGCCTTAGGTAATATAACAACTACATTGTTCATATCTATTTTGAGGCTAACAGTAATGAGTGGATTTTCCTCATATAGATATTGACCTTCAAATCGGATGTATGTGATTAGTATTGTGCTCAAAGAATATTTCACAATATCAGGAGGATTTTATCATTGGAGGATCAAATATCACCCTTTCAACCCGTGTGGTGAGGTTGATCTTTAAGTCCATAGCCCATGTAGGGTAGTTGTTACCATCGATGGCAGGTGGCTCAAAATCTTTGGTAGCCATTTAATACCTACATGACACATAAATGATTAATTTACATGAGGTAAATTAATGTGTATAGTAATGTTGTAATAAAGCGCAAAATATGTGGAAAACAATATGAGTATTGTAATCAGAATAAATATATACCCAAATTAAATATAACGTATGGTTATATTTATAATACTGTAATCACAATATTGATGATGAACACCAATTTATTGTATGTCATAGCGTACAAATAAATGTGCAAAGTGACATAAATTGTGATTTTATGGTATTTATGTTAGGTATAATATTTGCAAAAATTCCATTTATTAAGTAAAATGGTACTCACTAAATGAAATTTTAAATTTAAATTTGCTAAGATAGCAAATTTAAATATAGTCGCATTAATATTGTATATAAAATTGTAATAAAATAATAATCCTACATATGTAAAAATTATATAAATGTGGATGCACATTTATATAAATATTACATTATTTCGAATCTGTAGGAATTGAATTGCAAATTAAAACAGTACAAAATAGCGAGTACAATTATAAATAAGCACAAGGACTATCTTGCAAAATATACAAAAGGAAATTTATTTAAAAGAAAAATCGCATTTTCCATGAACTGGGGGAAAAATGCAAATTTTCAAAAACTTGGTGACCCATTTGGCCTGGCCCATGTGGAAGGTGGGGGTTATTAGGCTAAATTTGGGGCACACACACTATATAAGTGAGAGGGGTGGGGTTTAGGGTTCCCCCATCCCGTCCGTGCATTGGAAACCGGTATGGCAAATCTCATGGTCTTGTAAGACTAACACAGCTGTAGTCGCCTTGCTTATTTGGTGCTTAGGCGTCGTCTGCCATCAGCCATGTGTAATCACTGCCTTGTCATGTGCCAATCTTCTGTGCCGCCAGCCAAGAACTCCGTCTGTCAACCGCCTCGCCATCGCGTCTTGCCGTCGTCTTGATCTTGCTCACGCTACAGCATTTGTCTGTCCCAGGTGCCTGCCGGCCTGGCGTCTTGGCCAGTGGAGGCCAGTCGCGCGTCGATCTTGAGGCGGGTCGTTGTCGCGCCGAGTAGCCCAGCCATTGCGCCTCCATCATGCCGCTCCATGTGTGCGCGCCTCGCCCAGTGGGGCCGTGCCTGCCGTGCGCCTCAGCCGCCGCCCGGCCGTGCCTGATAGTGCCTTGTCTTGTGCGTAGCCATCAGCCCGGCCGTCACAGACCTCTGGCCCGCCTTGCGTCTGGGAGCCTCCGGGCCTGCCGCTGCAGTCTCCTGCCCTCCCTCCCTCGGTGTAGATGAGAAGGCGTCCTGCGGAGGAGATCGGTGAGGAGAGGCGGATCGGGCGGGACTGATTAGCCGCCCGCAGGCGTCTTGTTGGTTGCAGTAAGGACCATAAGGCGAACTGCGATGGTGAGAAGGAGTCTGCCTCCCATGGACGACGATGAACCAGGCCTAGAGCCAGTGGTGGCAATAATGGTGGTAGTCGCCCGGACGTGGTGGTGGTGGTGGTAGGGGCTTCTCATGGAGAGGAGCAAGAAGAACATGCAGTTCTTTGTGCAGTGAATCAACCAAAGCAAGAATCTCCAGAAATGCTTTTTTGTGATTCTCACAAAGTGCCATTACCTTTTCTTCTTTCTCTGTTTCACTTGTGTGAGAGCAGTCTTGATAACGTGTTGCAAGAGAATGTGTGATAAGTGATTGAGAGAATGATTGTGTACTTTATTCATTGATGTCTTTACAATTTATAGAAATGAGGGGTACATAAAGTAAAAGATTAAAGTTACGCATTGGTCAAATACACTTGAACCTTAAAATACTATAAGAGTGGGTTCAAGTCAGCCACCTATAAATACCAAGGTGTTCGCAAATAACAAATGTGTAATTGAGTTTCTCTTAGTCCCACACAAGGTGTTTCGTAAATAACAAATGTGTACTTGAGTTTCTCTTAGGACCATGTATTGCTGTTCAAGTTGGTATTCTTGTTGTGGACCCCAAGTTTATAACCTGGAATCCCCTGTGATAGTACTGCATTATTCCCTGGATCAGTAGATAATGCTCACAGATACAATGCTGCATCATTTCATACATGGCGAAATAATTATTACAATACCAGAGTTTAAATAGACCACGTCGGGTCGAGGTTACAATAGGGCCGTCAGGCCAAATGTCTTCAATACATAAAGGCGGAAGCAGGCGTACATAGTGTGGGCACAACTTGCCACATGCAAGCGGTGGGACAACTGGTACCTTCGCTATTAGGCACGACTAATAACGGAGATGTAACACCCGACCTAACATAGGCACGAAATGCTACTAACTATCCATAATATATCAACAACTAATATCAATTACCTAAAAATTTACATAACCTCCTTTGTTTATTAACGAAATAACAGATTCGATAAGCATGAATAGCACAAGTTCTAAATAATGAGCGGAAAGATAATATCAAATGGTACTAAGTCTTTATACATTTGATCGATGAAATATAAAGCTGAACCAATTAAGCTAACGAACCAACAAGATTATCATAGTGTCTTTATTTCTTATTGAAGGAATAGTGCGTGCAGCAAACTAATCCTTTTGATCCCATGTATGCCATTCTCACATTGGTACCTAAAACAAATAAACAAGCAGCAGAGTGAGTCCACGACTCGGCAAGTATATCAACATCGATAACAATGATCATTAAACAAGTTAAACAATTAACATAGAACATCATGCTATGCAATATGATCAAAAGCTCCTCTTTCTCATCTCTTTCGCATTTTCACGGTGTGCGGTGTGCATCCGTCAATGCACACATGCATGCACCCTCTGAGTACAGGGACCATGCCCACACTCCGCAAGTGTGGGGACCTCGATCTTGATCACCACATGACCAAGACTTCAAATTCTCAATATGATGCATATATGTGAATGTATCAACAAGATAACATGCATTCACCATACTCGCATCAACAAATCTCATACCATAATGTAAACGAACATAAATAGCATTCTCAATTCATCACTTACTCAAACTCACAATTTAAACAATCATGATTCATCCATCATCCAAACAATTCAAAGAAATCCATAAACATCTGATTTTCATCATAAATATACTTGCCTCAACGCGAGAAAATGAAGAGCGTAGAAGGCACAACCCGGAATCGCTCTCCTCCTGAATATTTAATTAATTACTAACATAACAGTAACGGGTTTCTAGATACAAAATATCAGCAACCCCAAATTCCCCAACAATTTATCTCAATTAAAATCCCCAACTCCCTCGGCCAAATCAACCACAGACAGCCGACTTCCAAATATCATAACATTCAGTACGTAACTCGAATTAATCGTTCTTGGACTCTCTGTAAAGATAATTAAATTATCTACAAAAACTTAGTTGGGGAGACTCTCTGATTGGCCATTTACTAACGATCCAAACTTTTCTAAAGCATCCAAATTCACGTCGGACTCTCTGGACAGCGCACTAAAACAGGCATAACTTTCCCAGAAATTTTGAATCGGACTTCTTTACCTCTATTGAAAGCTAAGAAACTTATCTACAACTTTCTCAATTTGAAGGACTCCTGAATCGCAACTATTTCCGTCGCACAAACCGATCTACTAAACTCTGTCCAGAACTACCCGATCTGCAAAACAGTAACACTAGAAAATTCATAACTTTCGCTACACAAATCCGAATCACGTGTTCTTGTACTCCCTGGAAAGATAATTAAACCCTCTACAACTTTCTAGAAGGGTCCAGACCTGAATCCCGACGAAACTAGATCAAAACCGCCGAGAAATAACTACTGTCCCAGCAGCCCAGAAAACCGATGAATCTTGATTAAAAACCAATCTAGAGACTACCGAGGATTACCCTTGGCGACACGACGGCGCACCGTCGGCGGCGAACCGACGAACTGCGGCGAACACGCGCGGTCTCCTCTCTCCTCCCTCGGATCCACGCGACACGGCGGCGAGCAGGAAGGCGGCCCGGGGAAGAGCGGCAGCGAGCGGCGGCGGCGGCAACGAGCGAGCACCACGGCGCAGCGGGGCAGCGCGGTGGAAGGCAGCGGCGGGCGTAGCGGCGCGAGGCGTGAGGGGCGCGGGGAGGCGGGTGTTTGACCAAATCAAGTTTAGCATGAATCTAACCAAAATTGTAAACATCGGAACTAGGTATAACATCAAAATGAGCATATCAAAGGCTCATGCTAAGGCATTACTATTTGAGACAAAGAGACTAATACTTGCATGATATTTATGAAAAAGCCCACAGAGCCATGATACCTAATTTTTGTTGATTTTTAGCAAAATTTAGAATACACATTGGGCACTTTGCCACTTATTCAAACCATTGGGCAAACTTTGCGCTTATTCACACTAACACTTCACTTGGGCAAAGCGCACTTATTCAAATGTTGCGAACCAATGTGACATAGTCACTTATTTCACACACACACATTGCATTACAATTTTTTTTACTTTTTATTATTTTTTTTAGTTTTGATTAAGCATCTTTAACCGGTTTTCATTAATGCTAAGTAACACATGTCCCAAGGCATGGATACCTAGATAAATCAACCATGTTATTGGCTCAAGATAGGACTACCCCTTTCACAAATTTTACATTCAAGCAAAGTATCAATATCTAAAATAACATATGCCAAAGCATGAATCTAAGATATAATCATTCAAGAGGCGATGACTAGAACCAATTCAATCCATAAATGGTTAAAACACATGTGTTTCGCGATGAATCAAATGCTATAGGATCACAAGGTTTCTAAGCACATCAAGGATAATAAACAATACTCAAGCTTTAATATGATGCCAAGTGACTTAAGACATACAAGGAACTAGTGACAATATGACTCAATTAAGAAAATTTCGACATGACCTTTCTTGATTAATCATGGCGTGGGCTCACATGGCAAAGATATATAACCAAGGATAACATGAGAGCAATAGCAAAGGTCATATATCATCAACATAAGCATAAGAATGACCAAATATCATCAATTACAACAATAAGCTCAAATGCTCACAAATATATACAAACATGCTAGACGTCATCCATACACAAGTCCTCCCCAAGCTTAAATTGAGCAATGAATCAAGAATGTGCTTAAAGGTTAGAAGCGACTCACAGGGCATATATGATGTAGTGGAAGTAGAAAATCATCCCATAGCTTCTACGCATGTACAAGGATGAAGATCTAACAGGGACACGAAATAAAAAGAAAGAAGAGGAGAAACCAACAAAAAACAAAAGGTATGAAAATAAAAGATAAAGATGTGCTCATTTGGATGTGGGAAGAGGGGGGCGGGACATGGAAAGGCACATGTGCCCTCCTCATGAAGCGACATGCCTCGAAATCCACACGGATCCCAAGGAATATCGACTCGAATCATATCCACTCAGTCGATGGTACACAGAGAATAACCACAAACAACCTCACGGATATGGCAAGTATGTGTGATAGGGTTGACACCCTCTAAGTCATCAATAGAATATCCAATCATGTAGGTATATCGATAAAGTGCATCATGAGGGACTATAAGTGAGATGAGCACAATCGGTAATAGAGTGTCTCAAATGCGGCGAGGAAATCAAACACGAGTGGTGGGGAAAAGTTTCAAACTACGAAGTGTAGGTGAAGTAGAATATGCGGTAGTAGAAACCTCCGGAGGGGCGATGTCGTGAAGGAAGTAGGCGGTGGTGGATCAATAGAAATGTGTTCCTCCTCAACATCAGGCAGCCCCTCATCAAGATGTGGAACCTCGAACTCAAAAGCATATCCATAGTGAAACAATCATCATCAAGAGCTAAGTCCTCATCATCATCGGCTCAATGTCAACATAAGGATCATCGAGTCAATAGGCGAAGAATCACGGTAGGTGCCTCTAAGTGTATGTCTGTAGTGTCTCTAACAATAGGCCCTCGCTAGCAAGATCAGTGTGGGGTGGTGAGGTGACACTCATCTCATCGAACTATCTCGGTGGTGCTAATGGAAAGTGATGTGGTAGAACTATCCACACAAGTAGACATGGTGCTCATAATCACCTCAATCTGTCTGGATCGCCGCACGATCACCACCGGGAGGCAGTCAGAATTCCTTGCATAATGCATCAAGTCGGGCTGATCTTCATGTGAAGGAGGTGGCTCATGAGGCCTCTAAGGACTCGGACATAGGAAGTAAGGCGGCTCGGTGAAGGAGCAGGTGTGAGCTGCGGTGGGAGGTGTCGGATCAATGCTAAGTCACTACTCATCTTACTCTCGAAATCTCCTATCATCCTAGATATCCTCTCCTCAAATCTAGACATCCAGTCAAGCTCGGGGTAGGAGTCGATCTTTGAGAGTCGAGGATAGTCTTGGTGTGACAAATGAGAAATATTGATCTCCATATCTAAAACCACAATGGTGTACTAGAAGCAAATGATGAGATATCGAGGTGTTGTTTCCATATAATGAGACTCGGTGCTCGAGGCCATGGTGATAAGTGTCGGGGTATGGCCTACTGTGACAAAGCTCATCCGTAACTGGGTGGACAAATAACTGGCCTTGCACTCGGTGAATATACAAAAACCACAAGTCGGCATATAGGAACAAGCGGAGGCGAGCTAATAAAGAATCAGATCATGCCGCTCTCTAACTCAACTCCCGCTCTAAAGCATAACACTCTAATGGCGAGACAATGATTTACAGTTCTTGAAGAGTATCATAAGTAGGAGTGCTCATAAAACCATGAGAATCATAATAGCAAGCCATAGCCTCAATAAGTAACTACAAGGATCAACCTACGAGAATGGATACTAAAGACACTAGAAAGAAATGACTAGGGAATATGTTAGGAGGGTAGCAATATATCACAAATATAAACAAAGACTAAATAGAAGACAAGTCGGCACAAACACAAGCAAAGGAAAACAAACAACGACCTAGTCATAGCTAACTCTATCGCTCAAAAATCCCGACAGCAGCGCCAATTTCTTGATCGTGCAAAGCGCACACCCGCAAGTGAGCGGGTTGCCAGCGAAATAGCGGCGAGTGTCGTGTTCTCCACGGGACTAGACTAAGGCTACGGTGCTCGGCTAAAGCTAGCCCAAGCGAAGCGGGGAGAAAACTAAACCTAAAGCATTGCTGCGGTAGGAGCGAACAAGCTAACTAACACGATCAAAGCGCGAGCGAACTAAGCGATCGAAGAGCGCGGAATGAGCGGCCGTGCGATGAATGTAAATGCGACGAGAGCGAACTACGACTACGACACAAGCGAAACACGAACTACAACGACTCTGATCGACTATATCTAACTACCGTAGTACAGACGGAGAAGTCGAAGGAAGCAGAAGTCTAGAAGCACAAAGTCGAGAGAGAACAAGGGAAAGTGGTCGGCTAACTTATATGACACAAGGCGACACTAAACACGAACTACGATGCACGCACGACTTAACTACCAACCGCGAGATAGAGGAAAGGGGAGATCGAGAGGCAATAGGTGGGTCGAGGCAGACAAGGGAAGGAAGCGGTGCCGGTTCGCTAATCCGCGCAAACAAACGAGATCAATAGATACTAACAACTAACATATCCTGAACATATAGACACTAACTTTGTGACATATTGATGCTAATCAATCTATCACATATAACCACTTAACATAGCTAAACAAAATCACAATTGATAAGTACTAACACAGTTACTAACATCAAATTTAACTAACATATTGATCACTAATCAATCAACGGATGACAAAAATCGAGGCGATTGTATAATTAAACTCACGGCAGGGGTATATAGTGATCTGGAACACAATAGCGAAGCAAGCACATGACCACGATCACATATGACATGCAGAACTAATATCCATATCCATCATCATTCACGAGATCAAAATCACATTTCACATCCGAGATCTCATACACATCACAAATAACATTTGCAGTTGATTGCATCAATTATCGAGAATGACACAATTTAGTTGAAGAGTAATTGCAAGCGACAAAGAGGTAAAGGGAGAATTGGGATGAACCAGGAGTGAGAGCGAGGGAAACCAAGGAGGTAGAAGAAGATGCGATCGCAGAAGAAGAAAGTCGGTGTAGAGGAAGAAGTCGGAGCTCATGGCGTCGGTGGAGTGGAAGCGGCGGTCGGCGTGGAAGAAGATGGGTCGCGGTGGCCGGTGACACTGTGGCGCGGGTGGAAGTAAGCGGCTCGGTGAGGTGTGGGCGTAAGATGGGGTAAAGGGGAGGCGGGGAGGTCTGGTAGGATATGGAGAAGAAATTTGGAGAGGTGGTAGCAGTGGGAGGGCGAGGCGGGCGGGGTGGTCTGTTGGTAGGAGGCGGGAGGCGTAGAGGTGGTCGTGGTGGGAGGCGAGGCGGCAGGGTGGTCGCCGTGGGAGGAGCGGGAGGCGGGCGGCGTTGGGATGAAGGAGGTGGGCTGGTGAGTTTGGCCCGGCCTCGCCGGCGAGGAGTGGAGAAGGAGGGAGGCAGAGGAGGCGAAGAGAGAAGGCGTCGGGAGGCGGAAGAGAATCTGGGACTCGGGCAAATCGCAGGCAGTGGCTAGGTTTAGGACCCGGTGGGGTTGGTATTTTTGCGATTTAGTCCTCGTTGTTTACGGAATTTGCAATGATCCTTCCCATTTGATTTCTTCCATTGGTCCTCTGAAGTCCGATTTCATCGGTTTGATCCTACACATCCGTGACAGCCGTACATCTATGCAGGCAGATCAGTTTATCGTTATATCGCCTCGATCGCGCACTTTGTGAAAATACATAAAAATGTAAAATAGTCCATTTCGAGCAATTAATTATAGAAAAGCGTGTAAATGATGATAAATGGTTCCAAAATATGAAACATATGAGGGCAAAATGATGACTAAGTATATCTAAATATAGCGTATCATCAATCTAATCCGATTACATCGCTAATGTTTATTTCAAGTAGGCTAACCACATAGTTGGAAAAGCCTCCTGGGCCTCGTGGAAATGTCTAGGCGACACCTGACATCTCAATGGTGAAACGACATTAAAACATCACAAATTAATCAACAGGTCCATCTCATCTTGGACATGTGGTTGTATGATAAGACTCGGATCAATGGCGCACAAAGTTAAGTTCTTAGACATTACCTAAAGACATCCACATCCTAAAAGTGTTGACCACACTTCCCCTTTTGCCACGATCACTGCCTAAGTGAAAACCATTTTGTATAACTAACACCATAACTAACACTAATGACAATACCCATGTCATGGTACTCAAATTTATAGCGTTGACCACACGACTCAATATCTCATTAAGTCAAAATTAATTAACATGTGATGATGAACTCAGCGTACTACAAGTATGGTTAAGCATACTAAGCACAACCCATATGAATACTAGTATTACATCGGTAGATAATTACCCATCTTATGGTGATAATGGAATCATGGTATTCAAATTATCAAGGTGGAATTATTCAAAATTGGGTTTTAATTACTGATACAAGGTTTATATTAAACTAGCAATGCATGATAAATTAAAACAAAATGATTAATAGTAGATTTTAAATCTAGGTTCAACATGATCAAAAGACACGACTTGTCTTGGCTTTGATCGATTACCAACTCTTGATTTTCGGTTCTTGTACGCTCTTTCAAGCGTTATCTCACGAGAAAGCGAATGAAATACAAATAAATTCAAAAACTACAAAACCGGAACCAAAAGATAGAGCTTAATTTTAGATGAATTTTGGAAAGGAATTTGATTAATTGGAGTTGGACGAAGAAGAGCAGGCAATCGAAAGATTTGTCGGAAATTAAGTCCTAGAAATTGAGAAAGAAAGGAGAATATTCTGGAATATTCCCTTAAATTGTAATAAGAGGCTAGAGGTAGCGGGTGGTGAATGGATTTTGGGAATTTCAAAATAAAATTTAGTTTGGAAAATTGGATTAGAGGTGACATGTGGCCTTGGTCCATAGACCAAGTCCAGTGATTTGGGTCTGATGGACATGGTCCATAGAATAGTGCAAATTGGCGATGGGCGACATGGTAGGTGACTAGGCATGGCGTGGCTTGACACAAAGAAATGATGAGGTGGCATGATTGCGATGACCGTGTGCATTAGGATTGACGTGGCAATTCGTGGCGTGTGACATGGCATCTTGGCGTGGCGGTCAGTGTTCTGTTGTCGGCGGTTTCTTGTTGGTGTGTCATTGGCGTGGCGGACACATGGATTCCACGTCGATTGAGTGTTGATGTGATGGAGCCACGTCACGGTGCATTGTATGCGCTCCTTCAAGACTTCTCGAGGTCGTTCTTGTGATGGCAGCCACGACGGAGGCGTCGCGGAACCATATTGTGGAGATAGCAGTAGAGGGCTAGCGGTGAAGGCGGCAAGGTCATCGTGACGGCCGTGGCAAGCTAAAAGCGGCGGCGATCTTGATGCAACACGCTCGGGGCTTGACGGTTCTTTGATCTTGAGAGGCGAGAGGAGGTAGCAGGCGCATGGTGAAGCTATCGAAGGGCGGCTTGGATGGAGGCTTCAGAGACTCAAGAATTGCTTGTCAAGTTGAAACAACAGCGACAACTCAAAACTCGATTCAACTAAGAAGATGACCTCGAGCAATTGGGTGGGGCTTGAGTATGGAGCTTGGTGCAAGGTTTGGGAGGCTGGGGTGCCTTTTTTGTTGGGAGGAGGATTCCGAGGGATCACAGCAGTGCATCTGGTCGGCCATGAGAAGATGACCTAGAGGCAGTGACAAGGGCCCCCACGGTTGGTGGTGCTGCAGTGGATGCACACGTAGGGGCAGCGGAGACATAAGGTGTGGAGGTGACAGTGGATTGGACGGCTAGTGAAGATCTGTGAAGAAGGAATGGGTGAGCAGGGATGCGGGCGAGCAAAGCGGGCTAGCGGATGGGCGGCGTGGCGAAGTGTGGGCGGCGGGGTGGGCGTAAGCGTGCTAGAGGTGAAACCTTTGGCCGGAGGAATGGATCAGTGGAAGAAGAAATTGGGTAGGAGGAAGAATTTCGGCAGAAAAGAAAATCCAGTTTTACTATTTCTAAATTTGAAATAGGAAAAAAAAATTGAGCTCTAGAAAATAGCAAATACCTTGCAACACAATAAACCCAACAAAAGCGGTTTTAATTTAATTGATGTTTGCTTTAGTCATATTAAATCTTTTAAATTTGTAAAATTGAAATTAAGCTTTAGTTAATTGAAGAAAATCCATATGATTATTTTTATTTTAAAATCTTGAAATGTGAAATTTAGGATGTTACAGGCACAATTAGTGGTCACATGCTGGATTAATGTGCATGATTATTGTTCTAGCATCAATACAGGTAAATTTCCGGTGGCATATAGTCGTTGAAATGTAGTTATGGTCATACGGATAAGTTTTGAGGTCTTGTGCTTTGTTGTCACCATGAAAATGATTCATCTATGAAGTTCCCAAGTTTCCTTATTGTTGCAAGAGAATGTGTGACAAGTGATTGAGAGAATGATTGTGTACTTTATTCATTGATGTCTTTACAATTTATAGAGAATGAGGGGTGCATACATAAAGTAAAAGGTGTAAGTTACAAAGCAGTTTGATTCGCATTGGTCACATGTGTTATAACACTCCCCTTGACCAATGTATCTTCATATGATCACCTTGACTTATCATCTTGGAAAAACTCCTCCAAAACCACCTAGAAAAATATGATGAGAACGATGAAATGAATATCATGAAACTCTCTTTAAAACCCAATGGGAAAATTTAAGGAGAAAATGATATGACATATATTTGATTATATATCGAAAAACCCACAGCAGGAAAAGAGATATATTTATGATTACGTTGTCATATTGCCTCATTAAAACCTTGATGAGAAACCTTAGAGGAAAACTCATAAAGGTACAATATTTATATTGAGCGAGTTAAGTCTTAGGAGATTTCTCCCGATGTCTGCAAATCACGTAGTCTTCCAATTCCATGAATACATTTTGGAATGAGGAAGTTGGTAATGACTTGGTGAATAAGTCTGCGAGATTATCACAAGACTTGGTTTCGAGAATACTTATTTCCCACTCTCTTGCAATTCATGTGGGTAAAATAGTTTAGGTGCAATATGCTTTTGTGCTCTTTATGTAACCCGTTTGCATTTGAACAACGTGAAGATGTTATCTTCATGGATAATGGTAGGTGATGTAATAGCACCTATACCACATGATATTGTATGTAGTTAATCATACTGCGAAGCCATACATTCACGTGATGCTTCATATAATGCAATTATTTCGAATGATTAGTGGATGTAACCACTAGAGTCACATTTGAAGACTTCAAAGAAATGGTGTTCCAGTGTAAAATACAAAGCTTGTTTGAGATCGGCATTATGGGAGCGATAAATAGCCGACATATCCTATTAAATCCATATTTTTATTCTTTTGGAAGAATAGGCAAGATCTTTAGTGCCTTGAAGATATAAAGATATTCTTCACTCCTACCAATGTCTTTTGGTTGGAGTAGCGCTATATCTAGCAAGTAGATTTACATAAATGCAATATCCATGGGTGCAATTTGCAAGGTACATAAGCGCTCGATTACCTTTGAGATATGGAACCTCGGGTCCCAATAGCTCTTCATTGTCATCTCGGGTCTAAATGGATCTTTATCACATCAGAGATCGAACAACCATGGGGGTTTTCGATGGATATGATTGTCCATATTGAATTTTCCAATATTTTCGGACATAGGTGATTGATGCACTAGTATGCACAGATGAAGGTGCTCAAGTTGTATACCTAAGCAAAATTTGGTTTACCCAAATCCTTCATTTCAAATTACTCTTAAGATGATTACGTGCTTCATCTATATCCTGTGTTACCAATGATATTAAGATCATCAACGTACATAGATATAATGTAAAATCTGTTGAGGATCTTTTGATGAAAAGCATGGGCAATCATCATTGTTGGAGTATCCTTTTGGTTAGGAACTCACTTAGTCGGTTGTACCACATTCTACATTGTTTCAAGCCGATATAAGACTTGTTCAACTTTACATACATATTGCGATTTGCGTCTATATTGAATTGAAATTCCATGGGAACTTTCATGTATATTTCAATTAAGTGACCCATAAAGGTATCTTGTCACTACATCCATCAGCGAAAAGATAGATGATTTTGTCACGCCAATGATATTAAATATCGGAATGTTATTCCACTCATTCTTGGAGAATATGTTTCATTGAAATCAATAAGACTCTGCTGAACCCTTGTGCTACAAGCCTTGCTTTGTATCTCACCACCTCATTGTTTTCATTCGTTTGAGAAAACCCATTTAAACCAACGAGGGAATACTTTGTGAGTGTATGTATCACATTAGTGAATACATTTCTTTTCTTGGCGAGGCTAACTCACTTGAATTGCATCCTTCCATTGGTTCGGTCAAGTATTTTTTTTGCTCTGCCATGGTCTTGGGATGCGGATCATTTTGAAGGTTGTTTGCAATTGTTGTGGAGAAATAAATGTCGACAATTGTAGTCTTCGTTATGATTCTCGAGAATCGGTATAATTAGTGGAAATTTCTTGGACCCTAGCGACTCAATGTTATTTCCCAAAATATTTGAGTCGGGGTATTCGATGTCGGGATCGATGTTGGAGTGCCTTTGTTGATCTAGGATCCTTTGGTGTATATCAACTTGAGGTTGATCTGCATTTATATTCTTTTGTTTCCTTTGTCGCTTGTTAAATTTGTATCCGCCATATGTCTGTACTTCTCCCTCTTATTTTGAGCGGGGTTGAGTGGTATTTTCGGTACCTCCACTCTTTACATTTTGGCGGATTATAGGATTTTGACACCCTTGTAATCGATGTGCATCGGCGATTATTTGCAATGTTTTGCAAATGAATGATTTTCTGAACTTGAAGTTCGGTCTCTCTTGTACGTGGAGTGCGAGGCGGGAATGCCTTGAACATTCAATCAATTTCACGGCATTTAGTTTGGTACTTGTTGTCTCCCTAATACAGAAATGTTCCTCATTGAATATGCAATCAGCGTCTTAGGTAAGTAAGCGGGTCCCTGTTAGGGGTTCGGGTATTTTATGATTGATGATTTATACCCAACATAGATCCCAATTTTCATGCGGTCCCATTGAGTGCTGTTGCGGTGGTGAGATCGAGAAGTGGCATGGCGCAGAACTTTCACGGATGGGAAATATCTGGTGGTTCCACATACTAATTATAGTGGGGAAGTCTTTGTGATAGCGGTTGGAGCAATTGTATTAAGTCGGTGTAAGGCGCATGACCCCAACATGATGTTGGTAAGTTGCATTCTGTAGTAATGGTCTTGCAATGAGCTTGATTCTCTTGATAAGAGATTACGCTAAACCATTTTGTGTATGGACATATGGAGCAGAATGTTGAACTTGTATCCCAAGGGCCATGCAATAATCATTGAAGGCATGGGATGAAAATTCAGCGACATTGTCCATTGATTGATTGATGTTCGGGATAATGTGCTCGTAATTGGATAATTTGACCAATTAACTTAGCAAATGCATGGTTTCGTGTGGATAAAAGACACACATGTGACCATTAGTAGATGCGTCAATGAGAACCATGAAGTATCGGGCGGTCCACACGGTGGTTGAATAGGACCATATATCTCCTTGAATGCGTTCAAGAAATTTAAGTGGTTCAACTCTGATTTAAGATAAGAGGGTCTTAAAATCAATTTTCATGGCACATGAAGTGCATCTGAAATCTGAGATTCGAAATTTTGTTTTGATGTGTGTATGACCAATTGAATTGCTAATAATTTTCCTCATCATTCCAATGCAGGGTGGCCAAGGCGATCATGCCATGTTTGGAATGTGTTAGTGTCTTGAAAATTACTTTATGTCAGCAAATATGTTGAACATGTTTGATGTATGTATAGTACAATCAGGAGTTTAAAGATGGAATTTTCTCTAGTACTTGTTTGCCATATCCGTTGTTTTTGGTTAAGAGGATATTTCTCTTTGTTGTCATTTTGGGTTTCAACATGGAAACCTTCGTAGATATCTCTATAACTAAGTAGGAGTGCGTGTTGAATCGGGATACAAGGTGCATCCTCAATTTTCAATTGCCCATAGGGAGAGTTATAGAGGCACGAGCCTACTATCGTTGCATCGCGTCCAACGATGTTAAAACATTTCCTTTCCTCCTTGTAAGAGTTAGGAAATATTTTGTGTCCCTAAATATAGGTTTGTGGTACCACTATCCACAAGGCAAAATTCCTCCTCCATTGGATCGAGCTCAAAATCTATATACACAAAAGAAGAATTTAATGAAATTCTTATAATAGTATATATAGAAACATACAAACTTTATTATACAATCTTGAATATGTTCGATTTATGATTGTAGCATACAATTACAATATAGATGACAAAATTATTTATATTACAACACTATAGTACTTAATTGCTATGAGACTAGGAGTCTAGTTGAGATCTCAAACATGTCTTGAGAATGAAATTCTTCAAGTGTGTTCTCGGTGCACATGAGATCATCCTTCTTTGTAGAGCACATGTGTCTTTGAGTTCTTGAATGAACTTTTGAGAGCGTCCGGCTTCATCATTGTTCGATGTGAGGTTGAAGTGTGCTTCATATCTTTTCTCTTGCCTTTAGTCAAGGAAGGTAGAGGTTTACAAGATGCTTGAGTGCGGCATTTCTTGGTAGGATGGTTGAAGCAACCACACTTTTGACAAATTTCACTTTGTCAATTCTCTTACCAGTGCCTTTACCTTTCTTGAATCCACTTGGTTTTGCTTCTTGTTGCGGTTCTTTTACCTTTAAAGTTCTTTGAATGGTGTTTGAAACCATTGAACTTGGTGTAATTTTGATTAGCATGAACTTGATGGAGGCGTGATGGGACGTTCTTGATTGTTCTTTAAAAGAAGTTGAGCATGCTTTTACACTGAGTATAGTATGCATAAGATCAAAATAAGTTTGGTAATTTGCATTGCGCCATTCTTCTATATGGGACCCTATCGGATGGGAGCATAGTAGAGAGGTCTTCTCTTTTTGTCAGCATCCGTTGGTTCCTTTTCAAAACCGCAATTTGGACAAATAGAATGAAGGGCATGGTTATAGTCTCCAGAGTTTTGAAGTCTTGGAGTCTAAGATATGCCCATTCATGATTAGCCTTAGGTAATATAACAACTACATTGTTCATATCTATTTTGAGGCTAACAGTAATGAGTGGATTTTCCTCATATAGATATTGACCTTCAAATCGGATGTATGTGATTAGTATTGTGCTCAAAGAATATTTCACAATATCAGGAGGATTTTATCATTGGAGGATCAAATATCACCCTTTCAACCCGTGTGGTGAGGTTGATCTTTAAGTCCATAGCCCATGTAGGGTAGTTGTTACCATCGATGGCAGGTGGCTCAAAATCTTTGGTAGCCATTTAATACCTACATGACACATAAATGATTAATTTACATGAGGTAAATTAATGTGTATAGTAATGTTGTAATAAAGCGCAAAATATGTGGAAAACAATATGAGTATTGTAATCAGAATAAATATATACCCAAATTAAATATAACGTATGGTTATATTTATAATACTGTAATCACAATATTGATGATGAACACCAATTTATTGTATGTCATAGCGTACAAATAAATGTGCAAAGTGACATAAATTGTGATTTTATGGTATTTATGTTAGGTATAATATTTGCAAAAATTCCATTTATTAAGTAAAATGGTACTCACTAAATGAAATTTTAAATTTAAATTTGCTAAGATAGCAAATTTAAATATAGTCGCATTAATATTGTATATAAAATTGTAATAAAATAATAATCCTACATATGTAAAAATTATATAAATGTGGATGCACATTTATATAAATATTACATTATTTCGAATCTGTAGGAATTGAATTGCAAATTAAAACAGTACAAAATAGCGAGTACAATTATAAATAAGCACAAGGACTATCTTGCAAAATATACAAAAGGAAATTTATTTAAAAGAAAAATCGCATTTTCCATGAACTGGGGGAAAAATGCAAATTTTCAAAAACTTGGTGACCCATTTGGCCTGGCCCATGTGGAAGGTGGGGGTTATTAGGCTAAATTTGGGGCACACACACTATATAAGTGAGAGGGGTGGGGTTTAGGGTTCCCCCATCCCGTCCGTGCATTGGAAACCGGTATGGCAAATCTCATGGTCTTGTAAGACTAACACAGCTGTAGTCGCCTTGCTTATTTGGTGCTTAGGCGTCGTCTGCCATCAGCCATGTGTAATCACTGCCTTGTCATGTGCCAATCTTCTGTGCCGCCAGCCAAGAACTCCGTCTGTCAACCGCCTCGCCATCGCGTCTTGCCGTCGTCTTGATCTTGCTCACGCTACAGCATTTGTCTGTCCCAGGTGCCTGCCGGCCTGGCGTCTTGGCCAGTGGAGGCCAGTCGCGCGTCGATCTTGAGGCGGGTCGTTGTCGCGCCGAGTAGCCCAGCCATTGCGCCTCCATCATGCCGCTCCATGTGTGCGCGCCTCGCCCAGTGG
Source organism: Bonia amplexicaulis (assembly GCA_036346245.1). Classification (NCBI taxonomy): domain Eukaryota; kingdom Viridiplantae; phylum Streptophyta; class Magnoliopsida; order Poales; family Poaceae; genus Bonia; species Bonia amplexicaulis. The sequence goes on from CM070764.1 coordinate 7,892,172, forward strand.
GGCCGTGCCTGCCGTGCGCCTCAGCCGCCGCCCGGCCGTGCCTGATAGTGCCTTGTCTTGTGCGTAGCCATCAGCCCGGCCGTCACAGACCTCTGGCCCGCCTTGCGTCTGGGAGCCTCCGGGCCTGCCGCTGCAGTCTCCTGCCCTCCCTCCCTCGGTGTAGATGAGAAGGCGTCCTGCGGAGGAGATCGGTGAGGAGAGGCGGATCGGGCGGGACTGATTAGCCGCCCGCAGGCGTCTTGTTGGTTGCAGTAAGGACCATAAGGCGAACTGCGATGGTGAGAAGGAGTCTGCCTCCCATGGACGACGATGAACCAGGCCTAGAGCCAGTGGTGGCAATAATGGTGGTAGTCGCCCGGACGTGGTGGTGGTGGTGGTAGGGGCTTCTCATGGAGAAGCAAGAAGAACATGCAGTTCTTTGTGCGTGAATCAACCAAAGCAAGAATCTCAGAAATGCTTTTTGTGATTCTCACAAAGTGCCATTACCTTTTCTTCTTTCTCTGTTTCACTTGTGTGAGAGCAGTCTTGATAACGTGTTGCAAGAGAATGTGTGATAAGTGATTGAGAGAATGATTGTGTACTTTATTCATTGATGTCTTTACAATTTATAGAAATGAGGGGTACATAAAGTAAAAGATTAAAGTTACGCATTGGTCAAATACACTTGAACCTTAAAATACTATAAGAGTGGGTTCAAGTCAGCCACCTATAAATACCAAGGTGTTCGCAAATAACAAATGTGTAATTGAGTTTCTCTTAGTCCCACACAAGGTGTTTCGTAAATAACAAATGTGTACTTGAGTTTCTCTTAGGACCATGTATTGCTGTTCAAGTTGGTATTCTTGTTGTGGACCCCAAGTTTATAACCTGGAATCCCCTGTGATAGTACTGCATTATTCCCTGGATCAGTAGATAATGCTCACAGATACAATGCTGCATCATTTCATACATGGCGAAATAATTATTACAATACCAGAGTTTAAATAGACCACGTCGGGTCGAGGTTACAATAGGGCCGTCAGGCCAAATGTCTTCAATACATAAAGGCGGAAGCAGGCGTACATAGTGTGGGCACAACTTGCCACATGCAAGCGGTGGGACAACTGGTACCTTCGCTATTAGGCACGACTAATAACGGAGATGTAACACCCGACCTAACATAGGCACGAAATGCTACTAACTATCCATAATATATCAACAACTAATATCAATTACCTAAAAATTTACATAACCTCCTTTGTTTATTAACGAAATAACAGATTCGATAAGCATGAATAGCACAAGTTCTAAATAATGAGCGGAAAGATAATATCAAATGGTACTAAGTCTTTATACATTTGATCGATGAAATATAAAGCTGAACCAATTAAGCTAACGAACCAACAAGATTATCATAGTGTCTTTATTTCTTATTGAAGGAATAGTGCGTGCAGCAAACTAATCCTTTTGATCCCATGTATGCCATTCTCACATTGGTACCTAAAACAAATAAACAAGCAGCAGAGTGAGTCCACGACTCGGCAAGTATATCAACATCGATAACAATGATCATTAAACAAGTTAAACAATTAACATAGAACATCATGCTATGCAATATGATCAAAAGCTCCTCTTTCTCATCTCTTTCGCATTTTCACGGTGTGCGGTGTGCATCCGTCAATGCACACATGCATGCACCCTCTGAGTACAGGGACCATGCCCACACTCCGCAAGTGTGGGGACCTCGATCTTGATCACCACATGACCAAGACTTCAAATTCTCAATATGATGCATATATGTGAATGTATCAACAAGATAACATGCATTCACCATACTCGCATCAACAAATCTCATACCATAATGTAAACGAACATAAATAGCATTCTCAATTCATCACTTACTCAAACTCACAATTTAAACAATCATGATTCATCCATCATCCAAACAATTCAAAGAAATCCATAAACATCTGATTTTCATCATAAATATACTTGCCTCAACGCGAGAAAATGAAGAGCGTAGAAGGCACAACCCGGAATCGCTCTCCTCCTGAATATTTAATTAATTACTAACATAACAGTAACGGGTTTCTAGATACAAAATATCAGCAACCCCAAATTCCCCAACAATTTATCTCAATTAAAATCCCCAACTCCCTCGGCCAAATCAACCACAGACAGCCGACTTCCAAATATCATAACATTCAGTACGTAACTCGAATTAATCGTTCTTGGACTCTCTGTAAAGATAATTAAATTATCTACAAAAACTTAGTTGGGGAGACTCTCTGATTGGCCATTTACTAACGATCCAAACTTTTCTAAAGCATCCAAATTCACGTCGGACTCTCTGGACAGCGCACTAAAACAGGCATAACTTTCCCAGAAATTTTGAATCGGACTTCTTTACCTCTATTGAAAGCTAAGAAACTTATCTACAACTTTCTCAATTTGAAGGACTCCTGAATCGCAACTATTTCCGTCGCACAAACCGATCTACTAAACTCTGTCCAGAACTACCCGATCTGCAAAACAGTAACACTAGAAAATTCATAACTTTCGCTACACAAATCCGAATCACGTGTTCTTGTACTCCCTGGAAAGATAATTAAACCCTCTACAACTTTCTAGAAGGGTCCAGACCTGAATCCCGACGAAACTAGATCAAAACCGCCGAGAAATAACTACTGTCCCAGCAGCCCAGAAAACCGATGAATCTTGATTAAAAACCAATCTAGAGACTACCGAGGATTACCCTTGGCGACACGACGGCGCACCGTCGGCGGCGAACCGACGAACTGCGGCGAACACGCGCGGTCTCCTCTCTCCTCCCTCGGATCCACGCGACACGGCGGCGAGCAGGAAGGCGGCCCGGGGAAGAGCGGCAGCGAGCGGCGGCGGCGGCAACGAGCGAGCACCACGGCGCAGCGGGGCAGCGCGGTGGAAGGCAGCGGCGGGCGTAGCGGCGCGAGGCGTGAGGGGCGCGGGGACCTTCCAATTCTTTCCCTATAAGAATCATGATCATTGTTTGGTAGGTTGGCGGTACCATCAACTATCTTGATCTAATAGGGTGGATGTGGACATCCACATGCATAGTTTGTTTACGACAAGGCTATCAAATTAGATTTGGCTTGGGGCATGGTGTTGGGAGGCGGGCATTGGATGCCACCCAACAAACAAGAGTCACATAAGGTGTGATTAGCAAGTGTTGCTTACCTCGTCACTAGGTTTCTAGGATGCCAAAGCTCACTAGAACTTAGATGAACATGGATCTTGACCACTATATGTCGTTAGAGGAAGGCGATTACAAAACATATAGTGGGGTATCTTTATTAAATTGTTTAATGGAAGATCAAACATGAACATAGTGCTAAACTTTGCATATTCTTTGTTGTAGATCATGTCAACTAATGCATCAGTTCTTTTAATTTGCGATCTATTCTTGAGAAAGAAAAACTCAATGGAGCGAACTTTTTGGATTGGTATGCAACACGAGAATTGTTCTCAAGCAAGGCGCAAGGAGCATGTCCTTGAGTCTCCTTATCCGATGACTTGCACGATAATGCTCGTGGCTGCGGAAAGCTTATGAGAAGCAAGCGAATGATTACCTTGATGTGATGTCTCATGCTTGCCACAATGTCCTCTGAGCTTGAAGCAATATGAGAAACAGATGCCTACAATATCATTGTGGGGTTGCGTGGTATGTTTGAGAACCAAGCAAGGTGAGAGGTTCAACACTTCAAAGTCCTTGTTTGCGTGCGAACTTGGAAGGTCCGTCGACCCTCATGTGATTAAGATGATTGGCTACATTGAATCGGAAAAGCTTGGTTTCCCCTTAGCCAGAGTTGGCTCGATGTGATTCTTGATCGCTCCCTCGAGCTTTGAGCCATTCATTCGAACTATCACATGAACAACATGGACAAGACCTTGGGTGAGTTGCATGGGATGCTAAAATCAGTAGAGAAAGCATTAAGAAAGCGACCATCATGTGATGATGATGCGAGAAAGGCAAGGCAAGCCCTATGTAAAGAAAGCGCGGTCAAAGAAAGTTAGCTCCGATGAGATCGCGGCGGTTCTAAAGGCCAAGCAAGTCAAGAAGGGCCACTCTCGATGCGATTGCTACTCTTGTAAGCAATCGGGACATTGGAAAAGGCGCCCAAAGTACTTGGAGGATCTTGAGAAAAGAAGGAAATCGACTTGCTCCGGTATAAATGTTATAGAAATCAATCTTGCTACTTCATCTTCGATTCTTGGGTATTTGATAGGATCGGTTGCTCACATTTGCAAATCGTTGGGGGCTAAAAAGTAGAAGTTTGAGGAGGAGAAGTGGATCTTCGGCGTTGAATGGAGCAAAGTTCTTGGGTGGTTTGGCACCATGCCATTGTCTTTACCTTGGGATTAGTTTTGGAATTGAATAATTGTTATTGTGTTCCATCTCTTTCCAAGAACATTATTTACGCTTCATGTTTACAAGCGAAGGTTATGACTTTAGATCGTGAACAATGGTTGTTCTCTTTATTTCAAAGATATGTTCTATTGTCATACTCCATTGGTGAATGGGTTATATGTTCTTACTCTTGAAGAGTCATCGGTCTATAACATTAATACAAAGAGGCAAGATCGAATGATTTGAATCCCGTTTATTTGCTTTCGCTTGGGTCACATAAATGAGGCATGGAGAAGCTCCATAGAGATGGTATTCGCACTCATTTGATTTTGAATCATTTGAGACATCAATCTTGTTTACTTGGCAAGATGACAAAAGCACCTTTCAGGTCAAGGTGAGCGGGCAAGTGACTTATTCCTTTTAATTCGGCGTATGTGGACCAATGAGCCAACGGGGGGTGGTTTCGTTACTTCATAACTTTGATGACTTTAGTAATATGGATATATCACGATGAAGATAATCGAATCCTTTGAAAAGTTCAAAGAATTCCAAAATGAAGTGCAAAATCATTTAGGCAAGACAATCAAGTTTCTCGATCGATGGGGCGAAATTTGAGCCATGAGTTTGGTAATCATCGAAGGATTGTGGAATTGTTCCAAATTGACTCCTTGAACACCTCAATGGAATGGGGTTCGAGCAGAAAGCACCTTATTAGATATGTGCGCTCCATGATGACCAGGGTCTTGTTGTCTTTTTGAAGTGCGCTCTTGAAAGGGCTTTCACACTAAGGAGTTCCATCAAAATCGTGAAAAGACACCATATGAGATTGGGCGGGACAACGTCCTAGCTTGTCTTTTCTTAAGATTTGGGATGTGCGACTTATGGCGTTTACAATCGATAAGCTCGGTCTAAATCGATAAATGCTTCTTTATCGGGTATCCTGGAAACAAAGGATATTACTTCTATAATCAAGAAGAAGGCAAAGTGTTTGTGGGCCATGGTGTCTTCTTAGAAAGAGTTTCTCAAGAAGGGATAGTGGGAGCATGGTGCAACGAAGAAATTAGAAACACACACGTTTGCTCCTAGAACCACAGGATGAACAACTTGAAGAACTGTTTGGACAGCCCACGTGGTCGAGAGGTCCGTCGTGTCACGGAGGTACATGTTTTGACTACTCAACACGGGATATATTGTTGTTGACAACGATGAACCTAAGACCTATGAAGAAGCGATGGTGGGACGGACTAAGGAAATGGCTTGAAGCCATGAGATCGAAATTGAATCCATGCCGGTAATCAAGTTTGGAACTTGGTTGATCCACGATGGTGTTAAAACCATTGAGTGCAAATGGGTTTCAAGAAAAGATAGACATAGATGGAAATGTTCATATCTATAAAGCGCGATTGGTGGCCAAGGTTTCAAACAAATTCAAGGTGTTGATTATGATGAAACTTTTTACCGTCGAATGCTAAATCTATTCGGATCATTCTAGCGATTCTTGCTTATTTCGACTATGAAATATGGCAAATGGATGTCAAACGACTTTCCTTAATGGAAATCGAGTGAGGATGTGTACATGACACGACCCAGGTTTTGTCGATCCATATCGACTAGAAAGATATGCAAGCTGCAAAGATCCATTTATGGATTAAAGCGAGCATCTCGGAGTTGGAACATTCGTTTTGATGAAGTAATCAAAGGGTTTGGTTTCATCAGAGCGAAGAAGAGCCTTGTGTTTACAAAAGGCTAGTGGGAGCGCACTCGTGTTTACGGTCTTATATGTGGATGACATATTATTGATCGGAAATGACATTCCTATGCTCGAATCATTAAGTCTTCATTGAAAAGTAGTTTCTCTATGAAAGACTTAGGAGAGCGGCATATATTCAGGCATCAAGATCTATAGAGATAGATCAAAAGGTGATTGGATTAAGCCAAGATCGTTACATTGACAAGGTGTTGAAAAGGTTCAACATGCGAGTTCCAAGAAAGGCTTCCTACCATGTCACATGGTATAAATCTTAGCAAGAATCGGTGTCCTAGTACACACGATGAGCGGGATAAAATGAATGCGATTCCATATGCTTGACTATTGGATCCATTATGTATGCCATGCTTTTACGTCGGATGTCTCGTATGCTTTAAGTGCTACAGTAGATACCGATCGAGATCGGTGAAAGTCACGGATTACGTAAGAACATCTTGAAGTACTTGAGAAGAACTAAAGATGTGTTCCTCGTCTATGGGGTGAGGAAGAGCTCGTTGTAAATGGTTACCATGCTAGCTTCAAAGCGACAAAGATGATTTTAGATCATCGGGTTTGTGTTACGCTGAATGGCGGTGCGGATGGTGGAAGAGTTCAAGCGAGCAGTTCTTGATTCTACAACGGCCGGTACATAGCGGCACGAAGGCTATAAAGAAAGTTTGGATCAAGAAATTTGTTTGAGCTTGGTGTGATGGCTAGTGCCTCGACCCAATGGACCTCTCTTGTGACAACGTGGAGCCATTCATAACCAAGGAGCCTAGATCGCACGAGTCAAGCACATTCTCGCGATTTCATCTCATCCTGAGATTGTGGAGGCGATGTTAAGATATGCAAAGTACACGGTTTGAACATTGCAGATCCGTTGACAAAGCCTTCCACCAAAGCATGAGGCTCACACTAGGGCAATGGGTTTAGATACCTACATGGTTGACTCTAGTGCAAGTGGGAGGCTGTGGTGATATGCCCTAGAGGCAACATGGAGATGTTGAATATATCACATACTATGTTTATGATACATTCTTTGTTCCTTGAAATAGACATTATCATTATTGATCAATGAGTATGTGACTTATTCATGAGACTCTTAATGCCAAAATGTTGCTATTTCTAAATGATCCCCGATTATATTTCAATGAGGAACAAATATGATTCAAAAGATCAACATATGTATTGATTGATGATCATGTCTCATGGATCATGGTATGGAATACCAAATCAATAATATGGACATGTGTTAGTGAACATATGTTGGATAGACCCCATGAGACCTTCGAGATTCCAAGTGTCATGGTTGGTCTCAAGTAGTGTTTATGTGGAATCCTTAGACTTGAGATCATCATGGTTCCCGGCATGCGTAGTAGCTTACTTTGGGACTACTAAACACTACTCAAATGGCGGGTAGTCATAAAATAGTCTTTGGGTTTGCCATGAAACATGTAGTGGGATGTGAATGATCAAGATGAATTTGCCCTCCTTATGGGAGAGAATCTCGGCCCCTCGATGTAATGGATTATGAAAGGTGGCCATGCCAAGGTGATTGAGGGTCAATCACGGTTTATAATCCATCCGGAATCGGAGAGTGATTGAGCTATTAAGAGGATGACACGGTCTGCCTTGAGCTTAATCTATTCGTGAGGCAAAGGATTAGTACATGGCATTAGGTTGGTTGGATATGAACTTTACTATACTTTGGGGTTAATATGTCTTGCTAGAGGCCGCTATTAAGGGGTGGGAAAGGTGTTTACGGGTCGCGACCAAGTATCGTGAACCTCTGGTCGCACATAGCGGGTTGGAACACTAATTGAATGTGATTGGGATATGGGCTCAATCGGATAGAGATGGATAGACTCCTATTGGGCCTCGGTCCACGAGGCCCAAGTGAAGGTCTATATATATGGAGGCGGGGAGGGGGCACCGATAATCCCGGAGCTAATCCGTGGCCGCCACCTCCAGCCAAACCCTAGCAGCCTGAGTCTTTGGTACAGCGATCGGCGTTCCACCCGGGCGTGTGGATCTGGGTGGAGGCGGCTGGCGGTTCGGCGTTGATCGGCATCAACAACCTCGGATCCGGATCGCTGGGTGGTGCGGTTGATCGGCGTGGAGGAGGCGATCGGTTGGGACGATCGCCCTTCTACTCCCGGCCGGCGTGGTTGGATCGGCTTCTCCAACTCTTCTTCATTTGTTGCTGGCGTCTGGTGGTAACGATCCATGATCCTCCTAAGCATGATGTTCTTTGTGCGGTGAAAAATTTTGTTTTCCTCCCGTAGCCTACTCCGATCCATTATTTAGGCGGGTGATTTGTAAATAGAACTAACTGGGAAGATTTCGGTTTACCCTTGACCATGGGCACGGCTATTTGAATAGTTTTAACTCGCGGAAACATCTTTACCCATAAGAGATAATCATCACAGTTCTACATGATGCCTTGGACATGTAGATCGAGAAAATATCCGAGGCCTTTACAATACCTTGCACTCTAGCATGTCACCCTATGGGGTTCGCCATAGGTTGTGCGGATGTCCACCATAGGATAGCGAATCCTCTCCCCACGCTAACCTAGGCACGCACCACATCCGGTGTCCCATTCCAATGGGGCTTCCATTTCCCACCACACGTTCTCCGTGAAATGACTAGAGTGTTAAAATTATTTAGCCAAGCCTACAATTTGCCGCGGTTGCTTTTATACAGGGTCCACACAAGATTAAGTCCTTAAATTTCCCGGGGTTCATTCCACAACCCTGTTACATCCACCCCCGCTCTTTCCATTGCCCAAACGGAGATTTTGGGTTTTGAAGCATAACACAATTTAACGTAATAATCGCCACATACATCCCAATATCCCAAAACTAGTTTTCCATGATCAACATATGATTAAGGCTTTAACCCGGCCCGAAAGAACTTAGCATGGCAATTGACTTATAACTACTTTAGTTAACTCCTAGGGTGACAACGGACATGTGATATCAATTTGTTGGGGTAGTTTATTATGTGGTTGGGGTTGTTAACTACCTTAGGGTGACATATATTTCGATAATATAGAGCATGCATAGTCTCATAGTTTAACGAACATAGTTTCAATGAAATATGGCGCAAAATGATCAAAGCATTGACCGCTGGATCGAAATCGGGTTGGTCGCTTCAACGGAGGCTCGTTCACGCTTTACTCTACCGGGAGGTTGAACGGAAAAATGCCAATAAAATAACAGCGAATAAATACACTTTACAACAAACCCGACTGACTAGCTCAAACGACCAAACCGAACCATTAGATAGAGCTTGATTTTAGAAAATTTTAGAATTTTGTTTCATTAAATTTGGATTTATAGTTAAAAAGTTAAGGCCATTCAAAGTTTTAATTTGAAAAGAAAAAGAGAGAGAAAATGACGTGGGCCCGTTTTAATTAATTAATCGGCAATCGGTTTAAAATCAACCCGATCCCGGGATTTTTTCCTCCCGGGTTCTCCCCCGTGAGGCGGCGAGGATCCCCTCAGTCGGACGAAATCGATCCCGGTCCCGCGCACCTGGGGGGGCGGAAACCGGGTCCGGCGGATGGCGACCGCCGGTTCCCGGGGGAGGAAAAAGCGCCCGGGAAGCGTTGGAACCCGTTTGCCATGGAAGCATCTCCAGGCCATGAGCCAGCGTGTCGCGGGGGGCGGGTGGGCGGCGGAGGGTGTCGGCGGGGAGGGGATGGCGGTTGGGGAGGCGGGGTCCCGGAGGTGGGGAAGGAGCTCGGGTGTCGGCGGTGCCTCTGAGGGTTGGGCCGGGATGGGTGGCGCCGAGGAGGTCGGCCGAGTTGGTGAAGTAAGCCCAGGGTAAGGGAAAATGCAATTGGAGGGAGGAAGGAAAAATGAGGAGCTTGGGGAGAAGCCCGGTTGGGTCACCGTGGGTTGGTTGGGGGACGCCTAATGGAGGGAAGGGAAATTTTTATGGTTTTTTGGTGTCCGGTGAGTCCGGCGCCTTTATAGGCGGAGGGAGAGGGGCCGGGCAAAGCAGTGGGGGCCACCGGCGGACGGGGCTGGCGATGGTTGGGGAATGGGGGTGGTCCAGGCCCGGGTGGGGAGATGTCGTTCGCCGAGGGGGTCAGGGGTCCCGGGGGGGGGGCGCCTAGGGGTGATGGCGGGGGGCGAGTCCGAGGCAAGGGGTCGCAAGGCGGGGAGTCCGGTCCGCTTTTTCCCAGCAGTTGGTGGGAGACGGAAAAGGGCGGCGAAGAAGGGAGTGTTGTGATGCCCAGGTGGCGAAGGATCGCGGTAGGCTACGGCAAAAAAAAATTTTTCTCCGCCACAAGAACATCATGTTAGGAGGATCATGGATCGTTACCACTAGGCCCCTGGAAGAGTTGGGGTCCAACCACGCCGTCAGTAGTAGTGGAAGTAGTCGATCGTCCGCCGATCGCTCCTCCCGATCAACCACACCACGGCGGATCCAATCAGGGTTGTTGATGCCGATCAACGCCGCAACGGCGGCGCCCACGGATCCACCGCCGGGAAGCCGTCGAGTGTCCGGTGGGCGGAGGGTTTGGCTCGGAGGTGGCGGCCGGATTAGCCGGGATTATCGGCCCGCCCCCGCCTATATATAGACCTTCACTTGGGCCTCGGGACCGAGGCCCAATAGGAGTCTATCCGGATCTCTATCCGTTGAGCCCATTCCGAATCACATTGAATTAGTGTTCCAACCCGTTAATGTGCGACCAGGGTTCACGATACTTGGTGCGACCAAAACCTTTGGCACCCTTTAATGCCTCTAGCAAGACATATTAACCCCAAAGTATAGAAAGATCATAAATTTGAACCTTAATGTTCTCATGTACTAATCCTTTGCCTCACGATATAGATTAAGCTCAAGGCCCTGTCATCCTCTTAATAGCTTCATCCATTCCTGATGGATTATAAACCGTGATTGACCTCAATCACCTTGGCATCCTTTCATAATCCATTACATCGAGGGGCCCGGATATCTCTCCCAAAGGAGGGCAAATTTATCTTGATCATTCACATCCCACACATGTTTCATGGCAAACCCAAAGACTACTTTTATGACTACCTAGTTAGGAGTAGTTTTAGTAGTCCCAAAGTAAGCTATACCATTTGGGAACCATGATGATCTCAAGTCTAAGGATTCCACATAAACACTACTTGAGACCAACGTGACACTTGGAATTGGGTTTCTCATGGGGTCTATCAACATATGTTCACTAACACATGTCCATATTATTGATTTGGCATCCCATACCATGATCCATGAGACATGATCATCAATCAATAATTCGATCTTTGAATCATATTTGTTTCATATGAAATATAATCGGGGATCATTTAGAAATAGCAACATTTTGGCATTAAGAGTCTCATGAATAAGTCACATACTATTGATCAATTGATAATGTCTATTTCAAGGAACAAAGCAATGTATCATAAACATAGTATGTGATATTTCAACATCTCCATGTTGCCCTGGGCATATCCCAAATCCCACTTGCCTAGAGTCAACCATGGGTATCTAATACCCATTGCCCTAGTGTGAGCCTCATGCTTTGGGGGGGCTTTGTCAACGGATGCAATGTTCAAACCGTGTACTTTGCTATCTTTCCCTCCCTCTCGGATGAGATGAAATCGCCGAGTGCTTGGACTTCGTGCGATCTGGCTCCTTTTGTGGCCCCGTTGTCACAGAAGGTCCATTGGGGGCACACCATCACCCAAGCTAAACAAATTTCTTGATCCAAACAAATCTTTAGACAAGCCGCTATTCTCTTTTGTGAATCCTCCCGCTTGGAACCCCAACCGCCCTTCGGAAACAAAACCCGTTTGCAAAATCTCTTTGTCTTTGGAAGCTAGCAGTGTAAATTTACAAGCTCTTCCCACCCCCTAAGGGAACACATCTTTAGTTCTTCTCAAGTCTTCAAGATGTTCTTTCTAACAACTTTCACCGGATCGGGGTATCTACTTAGCATTAAAGCATCGAGCTGCGGACAAAGCATATAATTGGATCCAATAGGGAACATATGGCGATTCATTTTCCGCCTCGGTGCTGGACGATTCTTGCTAAATTTATACCATGTGACATAGGTAGGAAGCCCGGAACCGCATGTTGAACCTTTTCAACACCTTGTCAATTGGCGGCTTTCAATCAGATCTATCTCTTAGATTTGTGCCCATTGCCCTCCAAGTCTTTCTAGAAACTCTTTTCAATGAAGACTTAATAGATTGAAAGGAATTCATTTCGATCAATAATTGTCACCAATATGAGAAACCGGGGCGCCCACTACCTTTTGAAACACAAGGCTCTTCTTGTTTGATGAAACCAAACCTTTGTTACTTCAAAACAGTTCCAACTCAGATGCGCTTTTCCATAAATGGATCTTTCGTTTTTTCGGGATTCGGATGACAAAACCGGGGGCGACATCCTCCCGTTTCCTTGGAAAGGCGTTTGACATCCTTGCCATTTTCATAAAACCCGAGAATGGGCGAAATGGCTTTGGGGATATTCCTTTTTTTTCCCTGGGGCCATTTTCCTTGAAAAACCCATTTGCCTCAATGGTTTTCAATCTGGATCAACCAAGTTCCAAACATTCTTTGCTGGATTTTCGGATCTTTTCGCCATTTCGGTGCCCCCTCGCTTCTTCATAGGTCTTGGTTCATCGTTTTAAAACTATATCCTGTTGGTAGCCTGTCCCCGGGAAACGTGACCTGAACTGGTGCGGTGGCCCAAATTCTTCAAGTTTTCATCCCTTGGGTTCCGAGGAACCGGTGCTTTTTAAGTTCCCAATGTACATTTTTGGGAAATTTCCAAGGAAACCCTTGGGGACAAAACCTTTGCCTTTTCTTGATTATTAATTCCTTTTGTTTCCTTAGGAAAAAAAGGTTTACGTTTAAACCGGGTTGGGGTTTATAACCCCCCAAATTTAAAAAAGCGTGGGCGTTGTTCCCCTTCATATGGTTCTTTTGATTTTGGGAAATTTTATTGGGGGCTTTAAGGCCCCCAAAAGACCAAGAATTTTATTTAAAAATTTTTAAGGTATTCCGAACCCCATTCCATTAGGGTTCGGGGGTCTTGGAACAATTCCCCTCCTTCTGTTCCAAACTTGGCCTATCCCAATCTGGAAAATTGATTGCTTGCCTAAATGATTTTGATTTTTGAATTCAACTTTCGGATTGGGTTCTGGGAAATTTAACTATAAATCTTTTTTTGATGAAAACCCGGGTGACTCTTGGTACATACCAATTAGAGTGCCGTATTCCCTTATTAGGGAAACTTTTTCACGCCAAAAACAAGTTGATGTCTAAAGATTAAAATTGATCAAAACCTTCAGGGCCTGCCATTTTGGGTTCCAAAAACGGGTTCAAATCATTGCGTTTTGAAATGTTTAACGATCTTTCAAATAAGCAATTAACCCATTCAAATGGAGGCTGCTTCTTTGAAATAAAGGCCCATTTTCAATCTAAAGTCATAACCTTGAAACAGAAGTAAGCTTGGGGGGAACACAATAACTTTTAACCAAAACTTGGGGGCTGGCATGGTGCCAAACCCCCGGCCTTTGCTCCTTGCCAAAGGGATCCTTGCCCTTAAATTTATTCTTGCCCCGCAACGTTTGCTGGGGGGAAACCGGTTAATCCCAAAAAGGGAGGGGGCAAGAGATTTTTAAAATTTTGGGGGTCGATTTTTTTTCTCGTCCTCCAAGCTTTGGGGCCTTTTCCTGCCCAATTGCTTTATGGGCATGTGGCGGGGCCTTCGATTGGGCCTTGAAGCCCGTCTCTGAGAACTTTTTCCGGGTTTTCTTTCAAGGGCTTCCCCTTTTTCCCCAAAATCAATAGGCCCTTAATTTCCCGGGATTTTACACCCAGCCCCCAGGTTTTCCTGTTTTCAGTGATAGTTCGTTGTGGTCGCTCGGGGGGCCAAGAATTAAAGGCCAACTTTGGTGGGAAACCGTTTTCCGCCCAATGTGCCAATCTCTTAATACTGGGGTGGGTTCCTCGCGGCAAACAAATTTGAATGTTGAACCTTTTTTGCTTGGTTCCAAACTACCAGAAAAATGTTTGGGTTCCTTTCCAATTCTTAAGGGGGACAGGGCAACATAAAGAATGGAACTTGCTTTAACCCAACAAGATTTGGCAATCATGGATAAGGAGTAAGGCTTTGCGTTTTGGAAACAATTTTGGTTTCTCCTAAAAGTTCTCCTTGATTTTTTAAGAATGTGCAAATTAAAAGAACGGTCTTGGACAGACTCAACGAATATGAAAGGCACAGTTCAGTTTGATCTTCCTTCTTTAAAAAGTCCCACATTGTTTTGTTGCTTTCTCGTTAAGGGCGTCCGCCTTGTTTGTGAGCTTTGGCTCCCGCAGAAACTTAGTGGGGGCAATTTCCCTTATTGCCTTTGTTTGTTGGGTGGATCCAATCCCCCCCAACACCATGCCCCAAGGCCCAAACTAAGATGCCTTGCAAAACAATCTAGCGTGGAGCCGCATCCACCCTTTGATCAAGATGTTGGGTAGCTTTGGGGCCCACCAAACGCGTTTTATGGGAAAATGAAGGGTCAAAACTTTTAATTTTTCTTGGGAAGCATCAGAAAATTTAGTTGGTAGGCAGAAAGTAGATACAAGAAATAAACCCGCTATAACCTTTCTGGGTATGGAATCGATGGTCCCATCCCATGGTTCCCCGGTGTTTGCAGTTCTTTGCTCATGGAAGCCTCCATGCGCTAAATATTAAACTTGGTGCTGTTACATGATCTCAAGTCTAAGGATTCCACATAAACACTACTTGAGACCAGCGATGACACTTGGAATCTCTCTGATGTCTCATGGCGGGTCTATCAACATATGTTCACTAACACATGTCCATATTATTGATTTGGCATCTCCATACCATGATCCATGAGACATGATCATCAATCAATACATATCTTGATCTTTGAATCATATTTGTTCCTCATATGAAATATAATCGGGATCATTTAGAAATAGCAACATTTTGGCATTAAGAGTCTCATGAATAAGTCACATACTCATTGATCAATAATGATAATGTCTATTTCAAGGAACAAAGCAATGTATCATAAACATAGTATGTGATATATTCAACATCTCCATGTTGCCTCTAGGGCATATCACCAGCAGGCGTCACCGCCGATGCGGCCCTGATGGGCTCGGCGATGGCGGCGGTCGGCGGTGAATCTGCGGGTGGCTGCCGGGGCAGCGGGTGGGGAGATGTCGTGATGCGCTGCGAGGGGTGCGAGGAGGTACCACGGCGTCGCGAGTGTGGGGCGGGCGCCTGGCGGGCGGTGATGGCGGCGGCGGCGGTCGAGGCTGCCAGCGGGTCTGAGGCGGGCGGGCGAGTCGAGGCTGTCGGCATATTGTTTCCCAGCCAGTTGGTGGCGAGCGGCGGCGAGAGCGGAGGAGGAGGCGTCGCGGCGGAGGAAGAAAGGAGGATGGCGGTAGGGAGGATGGGCGGCGAGATCGAGAGGAGGAGAAATGAGCGGCGAGGGTTTTCGAGTTGGATTTTTGATTCCTTTCGTTTTCCATTTCGATTTTGCTTTATATTTTATAAATTTATATATACATTTATATGCATATATATTTATATATATATATCCTTTATTTCTTTCCTTTTGGTATATACATATATACATTTATATTTTTACATATATATATATGCTTATACCGTTTATTCCCTTCTATAAATATTTATATATATAATTCCACAATCCAGAAATCTTTATTTTTCTTTTGAAGGACATTTTAATTTCTATATTGTCAAAATTTAATTTGATTTACCCCTTTGAAGAAAGAACCAACTTTCAATTCAATTTCTTTTGAAATTTTTCTTCTCAAAGAAAATGACTAGAAAATAAAATCTTTGATTTTATTAACATAAACAAAAAATCACATTAGCACAAAAATATGAAAATGGGATGTTACATGCGCCCTCTTACTGAGCTTCTAGATGTAGTTAGCCTTACAAGAGCATGACCAAGCAAGATGTAATATTCAAGGGTGCATGTGTTCCCGTTTCAGTCCATATATAATCTATGGTGGGTTATCTTGAGTACTGCTGTCCTGCAGGCTCTGAAGGCGGCAGGTGAAGTATGGCTGTTATCAAACATGGACTCCCAGGAGGACATTGTGTATCCTAATGATCCAAAAGCGAAGATAAAGGTTGATGATGACCTGAAGCAGCTATTCCGAGAGATTGAGTTACCGCGCGACATGGTGGATATTGAAAAGGAGCTCCAGAAGAACGGCATCAAGCCCATGACCAACACTGCCATACGGCGAGCTGCCGCCCAGATCAACGGGGTGCAACCCAAGCCTATGCCCAAGAAGAAGCAGCGCGAGATCACCCGCCGGACCAAGCTCACGAACGCCCATCTGCCTGAGCTGTTCCAGAATCTCAACCCTTGATTGCGCTATGATTTTTTATCGGCAACTCGAGATATTTCAGAGTCGTGCTACCTCTAATTATTGCAATATTTTGTATACCTGTAACCTTTGTATGAGTCATGTATGGGTCTGAGCCTGAGATGGCATGTCATATATAATGCCCATGATCCTCTCAAAATAGTCATGGTGTAATGCCCTTATGCAGTGTATTTGTTTCGTTTCAATGGAATCTTTTGTGAGTTTTGGATCGATCACTAAGGCTCTATTTACGTAGGTGGTACAGACAAGCTCTGTTGCTGCAGTGCTACCGATGGAGGCTAACGAAGTAACTAATCGTCTTTAGATGGATTATGGAAGAAAAAGAGGACTGTTGGCACCGAAGCGCTACGGGTAGGCTATGCACGTATAATTTAAAAATTTTACCGTGTAAATAAGAAACCTCCTCTAGTAATAGAACATAGAATTACCATTAGATGCATAGACTCATAGCGAAAGTAGAGTCGATGTAGCGTGTTGATGCTTTCATTCAGATCCTTGTGATCGTCATGGGTTGTGGGTGCGTCTTGGTGTTGAAGCATCGCATCAGCACCTCTAAGATATCTACGCGTGTGGAGCCTAAACACCACTGCGTCGGTGCTGGCGCCACAGCGTGGTATTAGATGAGGAAGATGTGGCGTCTAGGGTTTGGGAATTCTGAATTCTATCTCTGTCGCATAGACCCTATGCCACTATGCTCATCTATTTATAGGCATCCATAATGGTCCTCGAGCTTGAGGCCCATTAGGAACTCGGCCTACATGAACTCAGATCATCATCTGAATTATATCTCAGCTCCTTAAGTGTGCGACTTTATAGGTTCACGTACGCCTGGTCATGATCTGAATATTCATACTCATCCACTTATCGGTAGCGGTCCCTAGCAAGACATGCCAACTCCCAAGTATGCGTAAATATCATATCGGACGAACCTTATCAAAGCTCCTATATATTTCCCTTTACCTCACGATAACGGTCAAGCTCAAGGCGAGTACGTGCCATCCTTGTTGGTTAGCTCGACCATTCTTTCTCGATCATGTGATTGAATTCTCCGACTACGGTTAACTCTTTAGCGTAAGTAGCATGGCTATACATTTTTGAAATCTAATCACTTGAGAGGCCTAGAGATATCTCTCCCATTTCATGGAGGGGCAAATCCTATCTTGATCTACCATGTCTCGAAGTATACATCATGACTAACCCGAAAGCTACCGTTATAACTATCCAGTGAGTAGTGTTTGGCAATCCCTAAGTTAGCCATTATGCATCACGAGTACGTGCGATGACCTTAAGTCTAAGGACATAGCATACGCATTGCATATGAGACTAATTGATGATATGTAAGGATGCAATGTTCTCATGATGTCTTCTTGTGGGTCGATCCAACCCTATGTTCCTAACATATGTCCATATTATTGGTTTGATATCTTCATATCTATGACCCGTAAAACATGGTCATCAACTAATACATATGCTAGTCTTATTCATATGTGTCCTCATATGTTTCCGACTAAGGATCATTTCAGAATAATCATCATAGAAATATAAAGTTTCACAATCAAGTCACGTACTCGATAATAAGTATTAACGATAGCATTCAAAGAACAAGATACCATATTATTCAATAGATCATGAATATAACGAAACAACGTAGTCAAACTAAAGTGGTTGAAATAACGTGATCGAATCAATTTAATCATCTCTACGATTGTGTCTAGGACGTATTTCCAACAGGTACCTAAAGTAGACTCCTAGTGAAATAAGCTTTTTCTGTGCTGCAAGTCATAGGTGTCTCTCTCTCGCGAGTGTGCAAGGCGTATCATCCAAAAGATAGGTGAGATGGAAAAAGATGACAAAGCCTCATGGCCTATCCAAAAAAAGGTCTAAATTGGTCTTAACAAATGTACCAATGGCCGCGAATTCACCTTGCCATTTCACTCTATCATGTCTGCAAAGCAATAATTTCATAGAAATTTTGCAGGAATCAATACAAGTCCCAGATTCTTTTTTTAATTCTAAACTTTTCAAGTCTCTGTTTTATATGTGTCTAGCCACATATATTACTCCTGTTGTGAATTATTCCTTCCAGTCGTGGAAAGCAAGCAATCTTATAACAAATTGCGGTTGGATCGGGGTCTCAAAATGCTTTCGTAATGTAAGAAACATCTAGTCTCAGAAAATTCGATAATAGGATCATTTGGTCGACTGGGTCTGCACTACCTAAGGCATTTCGCAGTGCTTGACCGTGTCTGTTAGAAGTGGAACTGTTAATGCTTCTGCTACTGTAGCACATTTTTATTTTAAATTTGATTTCTGAACATCTGTTTTTTCTTTCAAAATAGCTCTGTGCCAGTATGCGATCATTCAAGCGAGCTTAAGGAAATGATCTTGGTCATCAAAACTCCCACGAGTTCATGCCTTGTGCAATGGCAAGCAGTCTCATGAGAAAAATTGGTGAGATCAGTTTTTCGCACAAAGAGATCTTTGCTTTTAATAGATTGTACTAACTTATGTGTCATCAAGAAACTGTATAGCTCAATCTATTGCTCAACTAAGATTCAAGACTCAACTCAGCCTATTTGACATGGCAACAACCATAAAAAGATAACACAAAGCTGACTAGTCTCAAATATGAACAAGACATGAATTAGGTCAAAATTTAGCATTTGAATTAACCTATCATGGCAAAGACTTGACTACACATATAAAGTCATGATCAAATTAGCAATGGAGCATAAATCATGGCAAGATATAATATAATGAAAACATGTCATGAATGGATAATAATCAAGGCTCCATTAAGTTATGTTACAATGCGGTGATATCACGGAAAATCCACTCCCCTCAATATGTGATGCATTTTTAGTTCAAGTTGAATTACGTCAATATTAAGCTCCAGAAGCTCCCAAATGAACTCCACTTGAACCAAAGCAATAAAAGCGAGGCGGCAAGGAAAGCAGGAGTCCTTAAAGCATAGATAAGATATAGAGGATACTATGGTTCGGGATGACTCTCATCTACCCATATGACTCGGAACTAATAGCGTAGTAAAACACACACTAGAGAGCAAACACGTACCTGTCTGCAGAAGGTGGCCCGATCCTCGCTAGATCACAAGAAGTGAGTGAGCTCAATCTAGTGAGATAAAGCAGCTAATAGAGCATCTGAAAGCATAAGATAAGAGTAAGAAGTCTAAGCAACTAGACAAAAAGCACTCTAACCTATCTTTGGAAGGACTAAACTAATGCACCCGTATGCAATGCAATCGAGAAAGGAGTAAGAGCATAATAAATATAGTAAGCGATAAAGCACAAGCCCCCTCACAACAGTCCATAATGACAAACCACCCCAAGCTCTCCCATAAGTGAAAACAGAGAGCTATCTAATGGCTTGGTGAAGATATCGACCAGCGGTGGTCACTCTCCTGGCTGAGCACGATGTCACCCTTCTCTACATGTTCTCGAAGAAAGTGATATCGATATCGATGTGCTTGGTCGAGAGTGCTGCTTTGGGTTCTTAGCAATGCTAATCATAAGCGTGTTATCACAAAAGCGGAACACGATCGATAGCTAACCCAATGTCCGCAGTCGAGACCATCCAAAGCACTTGGCTACGACAGCGGGCTGCGACAGCGTGCTCGGCCTCTGCGGTGGGTGTGCAACAGGATGCTTCCTCGAAGACCAAGAAGCGAGAGAAGTGCCAATGAGTGGCGGTGCCGAAGTGCTCTTCCTATCTATCCTCAGTGGCAAAGTGCGCATCCGAATAGGCTCTAAGGGATGAGCGGGATGAGGAAGAGTACCGAATACCATAGTCAATGGTAGCTCGAAGGTACCGAAGATCGCTTCACCGCTTTGGCGGTGAGATACGAGGAGAAGCACTGAAACCGGGCACAAATGATGGGAGCAGGGTCCGATCTTCCAACAGGTTGGATAAATTCGATTTGGTGGAGTCGCGACACAAATCGATCCGACTTCGAACAACACGTCCGAACCCGCAATCGCAGCACCACGTCTCCTCGGGTTATCAACCGTGCGCTGCCGGTTGACCTTGCCAAGAAGGCTAATCCTCGCTGCGAATCGAAGAACACAAGCAAGAACAAGGAAGAACACAACCAAATTGCAGATATATTGATGAAGCACTTTCGACTATTGGGGTTTCACAAACCGATGGCGTGAAACTGTTCAAAGACAGAATTAATCTAAGCAAAACCCCACCCTAATGGTGGGGTGGCGGCTGTATATAAAGGAGTAAGGGCGTGTAAAACCCTGGGCGCGTCATAATGGACTCCAACACGATACAAAGCGAGCGGCCTAAAAGGCGGTGTCGCAGCACCACGATAGATTCTGAACGTCCATTGTTTCGACGATTCCTGTCGACTCAGAAGGAATTTTGATATGGGACCAGATCCATTGGAAAGCTTATCTTCTCAGCTTTCCATACATATATGGAACGTCCAAAACGGAGTCGGATGCGATCTGGGCGTCCGTTTTAGTGCAACCTGGTCCTGGACTCCGAGTTGGATTCGAAGTCGGCCACCCTGACAGATTCTGAACGTCCACTTGTTTCGACGATTCCCGTTGACACAGAAGGAATTTTGACATGAGACCAGAGCCATTGGAAGGTTATCTTCTCAGCTTTCCATACATATGTGGAACGTCCAAAGCGGAGTCGGATGCGATCTGGGCGTCCGTTTTAGTGCAACCTGGTCCTGGACTCCGAATTGGATTCAAGTGGCTTGAGTTGGACATCCAACATGATTTGACCACCCTTGCTGGACTTGTGCGCCTCGTGCCCCTTCTCCAAGTACTTCTGATCCTCTCCATGGTTCCTAATCATAATTAAATCATTAGGTAGTAATCGATTCTCAAATGAACAAAAAGAAGTACTTAGGAGCGAGTTCACTGTAAATTCAATTGTCGGTGCGAGCTCTAGTGATTGGTCCTTGAATATCAAGTGGAGGAGTGTTGTGTATATCCGAAGAAGTGATGTCCTCATCATCCTCCCCTCTTGAAGCGGAGTTGTCCTCAACTCGGCCTCATTTCTTCTCCCAAGTATGGCTTCAAATCTGAAATGTTAAAGGTGGGACTAACCCCAAACTCGGGAGGAAACTCAAGTTTATATGCATTATCATTTAGCTTCTCAACTATCTTAAAAGGACCAGCAGCTCTAGGCATCAATTTTGACTTTCTTAACTCGAAATCTATCCTTTCATAAGTGCAACCAAACAAAATCACCGGTTCAAGTTTAACTTCCTTTCTACCTTTACTACCGGTAATCCTATATTTTCATTCATCTTTTCAATGTTTGCCTTAGTAGTCTCTTGCATTTTGATAATAAAATCAGCACGTTCCTTAGCATCATTATGAACCCTCTCACTAGTAGGCAAGGTAAAATATCAATAGGGCCACGAGGATTGAATCCATACACTACGAAAAGGACTTACCTTGGTGGTGGAGTGTTCCGCTCGATTATATCACGAACTCAACATCGGCAAACACTCTTCCCACACCTTCAAATTGTTCTTCAAAATAGCTCTCAACATGGTAGACAATATGCGGTTCACCACCTCGGTTTGGCCATCGGTTTGTGGGTGACATGTGGTGAGAACAACAACTTTGTACCCAACTTGTTCCATAGAGTGCGCCAAAAGTGACTCAAGAACTTGACATCACGATCGAAACAATAGTAGAAGGCATACCATGCAAGCGAACTATCTCTTTAAAAAGAGGTCGACAATATGAGCGGCATCATCGGTTTTATGACATGGTATAAAGTGAGTCATCTTAGAAAAGCGATCCACAACAACAAAAATGCTATCATGAGAAAATAAAGCATCTTTGCACACAAAAGCATAGCATGTATCATTAACATCATCAATTGCAGCAAGGTCTGATTTTGTGGCAAGCATAACAGAATTTTTCAAATGTGTTACTTGCTGTTTTCAGATTTATCATGTTCCTTTGGATCATTAGCATGACTCTCGCCCTATCGGCCTCTATAATCTCGGCTGGGGTCAAAGCGATAAAGTAACTTTCTTTTCTTATGCATAAAAGTGTATGTGTTACTACTACCATGGTGTAAAGCATCATTATCAAATTCCCAAGGTCGACCCAATAAAAGAGCATGCTTGCATGGGAACCACATCACAATCAACATGATCAACATAAGCACCAATGGAAAAATGGACTCGGCATGTTTGTGTTACCTTAGCTTTTCGAGTCATTTAACCATTGAATATGGTATGGATGTGGATGCGGTCGGCGTGGTCAAGCCAAGCTTCTTGACCAAATCAGAACTCACCAAGTTGTTGCAACTTCCTCCATCAATGATGACACGTGCCGCGGTTCTTGATTGCAAAGAAGGTCTGAAACAAATTATGGCGTTGAAGTTTATCGGGTTGTTGTACTGCGTCTTGAGGACTCATTGCACAATGATGCTCCGTGGCGTCGTGTGGGCGCCCACCAGGGCGAGTCGTCATCACCACCGCCATTGTCGTCAGGGCGCGACAACATCATCATCCTCCTCGATATCCGAAGTCTTGATGTGCTTTGCATCTTACGTGGCGATGTATGCCCGTTGGCTAGGGCAATTCTTACGCACATGACCAAGTCCATGACGGTGGCTTTGAATGCGGGCGGCCCGTTGAAGCCACGGAAGAAGAACTCTTATGCGGACCACCGCAAAGAATTTTTGAAGAATCTACAAGGCGTGTCGTGGAAAGTGGCTTGATGGCGCTGCTGCCATCTTGTTCACGGTGGTGGAGGAGAGCGAAAACTCGAAGAAGACTTGGGCGGTCCGTCGATGTAGTCGTTCGCGGGGTGTAGAAGGGTCGTCCGGTGCGTGCCTTAGTTGATTACGTAGTCTGCAATTCTTTCTCTGCAAGCATAGCAAGGTGGAACAAGCGGTTGTGATAGTAAATTCTTTATAATCAACAATGTCACGAATTTCACGCGTAACCCCGTAGAAGCGACAAATCTTATCCTCCGTGTCCTCAACAACCCCCAACGCACCATACCCTTTTGAAGCTCGGCATAATAGTCTTGAGCAGAACTATCACCTTGTTCTAAGCGCTGCAATTTTTCTCAATTCAAGTTTATATGAGGGAGGAACAAAGCGATTACGCATAGCTTCTTTTAAGCGCTCCCATGTATCGGGTTGTAAGCGCATGGTACTTAGTTCATTCCACGGATAATAGCAAAGTCCTTAAACTCACTAGTAGCTTGTCTAACTCTATGTTGCTCGGGAACTAAGTGAGAGTTAAACTTCGCTCTCTAGTCATCTCCCAATCAAGATATATTTCAGCATCATAAAGACCGAGAAAAAGATGGAATGGTAAACTTCACTTTAGCAAAAGGGTCGTCGTTACCATGGCGGTTCGGTTATTACCTCCCATACCATGTCGGTTTCTTTGAAGGCAGCGGCGTGGTCGTGCATCTTGTGTCGCCCGCCGATCAATGTTGCCATCGACATCATACTACGTGGCGTCATCATGATGATGGCCATCATTGACGGTGGTGAGCGTGCCTCCAATGTGTCCAACCGACCGGTGAGGTCGACCATCCGCGCTCCACCGCTCAATGCCTTGGTGGTGTTCAAGCGGGTAATGGCGGCGGCGATGGTGTCAATCTCGCGCGAGATCGATGAGTGAAGCGTTTTGTTTGTCGGCGCGACTTGTGGTGGCGCGACTAACACACTCGTTGAAATCGACCGGTGTCCGTCCTCTTCGTTTCACCGCCATGGTTAGAAATACGGGGAAAACAAAGGATGATCTCTATCAACTACAAAGGAAGGAAGTGGAAACCCGCAAGGAAGTGGCTTACCAAGCTCTTACAAGTGTGCTTCTGAAAGCGTGGATGGTACAACCGGTGGGTGGTTCGTGATACCTTGTCGGCGTGGAGTGCGATGCAAGGTCAAAGCGTGCTATCCAGTAGATATATGGAGTTTGGAAGGCCAAATATGTCGGTGGAACACAAATCAATAACAGATAGTAATGCTGAATAAATGTCCAAAGTATGGTCCTAGTTCTTTGGCCTAAATGTGTCCTATATCAAGTATGAGATGATGAACAAGGAGTCACGAGCAGAATATGAAAGCAACGACAACAAAGATGTCCGAACCGAGAAGCTCAATTCAGCATAAGCACAAAACAAATAAATTGTTGGCACCTAAAGCGTACTCGTTTTCTCTTTTTTTCTTCTTTTTTTTTTTTTGGCTATGGATAGCACTCTCTCTCCTCTCTACTATAGCGAAATTTTTCTTTTTTTGTATTTTTATATTTTTTATATTTTTTCAGAGCAGATCACGAAATAGGAACCACACAAGTTGCAACTCAATCGGATGTAAGGTGGCCTCTGAAATTAATGAATGTCTTTGCAAAATCGGTGATTCAGTTTGGGGCTTGAGTACTACACTTTCAGGCCGAATTTCGGGAAAATAAATTCGTCGAACCCGACGAAGTTGGGGAGATTCGGATGTAAATTTAATTTCACCCAATTTCAAAAAAAAAGCAAGCGATTTGAGTCCGTATGCAAAAGTTATGGCCGTTTGAAGATGGACCTCCAAGTTATGGTTCTTTGTGGGGGTGGCGAAGATCGGGTGGAGGAATTTGTGGAATCGGTGGCGGAGCTCGGGAAAGGTGGGGATGATTCGATGTGATCACGAGGCGTGATGGATGGCCAACAGAGGGTTAACAAAGGGTGGGATATGGGTGGGAAAAACAAAAAGCGAGAGGGTGGAAAGCGATGGGTGGCTAGGGTTTGAAGGGTGGTGGCGGAAGGAATACAACTCGAACAAAACACGATCTAAACCAGCAACACAACTCGACTAAGGACACAAACTCAACACTACGGACTCTGGAATCAACTTGTGCAAAGGCTAAGCGAGATCTAGGACGGAAACAACCTATGACTACAATTTTTTGTAGGGCTTTTCATGGACTCTAGGGATGAAACCGAAAATAACAAAGGAGGGTAACTCGAACACGGAGGAACACCTGAAGCTCGATTACCACTTGATGGGAGCAGGGTCCCGATCTTCCAACAGTTGGATAAATTCGATTTGGTGGAGTCGCGACACAAATCGATCCGACTTCGAACAACACGTCCGAACCCGCAATCGCAGCACCACGTCTCCTCGGGTTATCAACCGTGCGCTGCCGGTTGACCTTGCCAAGAAGGCTAATCTCGCCTGCGAATCGAAGAACACAAGCAAGAACAAGGAAGAACACAACCAAATTGCAGATATATTGATGAAGCACTTTCGACTATTGGGGTTTCACAAACCGATGTGGTGAAACTGTTCAAAGACAGAATTAATCTAAGCAAAACCCCACCCTAATGGTGGGGGTGGCGGCTATATATAAAGGAGTAAGGCGTGTAAAACCCTGGGCGCGTCCTTAATGGACTCCAACACGATACAAAGCGAGCGGCCTAAAAGGCGGTGTCGCAGCACCACGATAGATTCTGAACGTCCATTGTTTCGACGATTCCTATCGACTCAGAAGGAATTTTGATATGGGACCAGATCCATTGGAAAGTTTATCTTCTCAGCTTTCCATACATATGTGGAACGTCCAAAACGGAGTCGGATGCGATCTGGGCGTCCGTTTTAGTGCAACCTGGTCCTGGACTCCGAGTTGGATTCGAAGTCGGCCACCCTGACAGATTCTGAACGTCCACTTGTTTCGACGATTCCCGTTGACACAGAAGGAATTTTGACATGAGACCAGAGCCATTGGAAGGTTATCTTCTCAGCTTTCCATACATATGTGGAACGTCAAAGCGGAGTCGGATGCGATCTGGGCGTCCGTTTAGTGCAACCTGGTCCTGGACTCGAATTGGATTCGAAGTGGCTTGAGTTGGACATCAACATGATTTGACCACCCTTGCTGGACTTGTGCGCCTCGTGCCCCTTCTCCAAGTACTTCTGATCCTCTCCATGGTTCCTAATCATAATTAAATCATTAGGTAGTGTCGATTCTCAAATGAACAAAAAGAAGTACTTAGGAGCGAGTTCACTGTAAATTCAATTGTCGGTATGAGCTCTAGTGATTGGTCCTTGAATATCAAGTGGAGGAGTGTTGTGTATATCCGAAGAAGTGATGTCCTCATCAACAAGACACACAGAGAAGTGTATGTCGGTCTCGGCGGTGAGGTACAAGAGAGCCAATCATACTTGAACTCTTTTGATCAAGCGGCTCGCCGTCCTCATACGGGTCAAGTGTGGCCGTAGAAGCCATCGGAGTTGACACGCTTTCCATCACTCATGTCGAAGCGTCTCGGGAGGTCACGGGTGTACTTGCCTTGATGCAAGAAGGTACCCTCCAGTGCAGCTTGATCGGAAGCCAAGGAAGAAAGTCAACTCACCCATCATGCTCATCTCAAACTCGGTGCTCATGACATCAAGGCGTGAAACTAGAGCATGAGAAGAGCCGCCAAAGATAATGTCATCGACATAAATTTAGGCGGCGAAGGTCATTATAAGCGGCGAATGAACAAGGTCTTGTCAACTTTACCCATCTCGAAATCATGCCTCAAAGATAGGACTTAAGTCTCTCATACCAAGCTCTGGGGCTGCTTAAGTCCATATGGCGCTTTGGAAAGCTTGTAGACATGATTAGGGTATTTGGGGTTCTCGAAACACGGAGGTTTGTCGACATAGACTTCTTCCTCAATGAAGCCATTGAGAAAGGCACTCTTGATATCCATCTGGTAGAGCTTGAAACCCTTAGAAGCTGCAAAGGCAAGCAGAATTCTAATAGCCTCAAGTCTAGCTACAGGGGCAAAGGTCTCCTCGAAATCCAGACCCTCAACTTGGGAGTACCCCTGTGCAACCAGTCTAGCCTTGTTTCGAATGACTACCCCATCCTCACTTTGCTTGTTCTTGAACACCCACTTGGTCC
This sequence comes from Bonia amplexicaulis, assembly GCA_036346245.1. NCBI lineage: Eukaryota > Viridiplantae > Streptophyta > Magnoliopsida > Poales > Poaceae > Bonia > Bonia amplexicaulis. The sequence goes on from CM070764.1 coordinate 7,919,612, forward strand.
CAATGATATTATGACCTCGAGGGGGCTCAACAAGTGTCCAGACCTTGTTTCTCTCGAAACTCTCTAGCTCCTCATTCATGGCATTGACCCAAGACTCATCAGAGAGAGCATGACAAATATCTTTGGGCTCGAAGGAAGCTACGAAGGCAGAGTGGAGACAGAAAAGTGACACGCCAGACTTGGAGCGTGTGACTCGTTCAAAGAGTTCTCAAATCATCTGCTCAGAAGGATGAGATTTTTGAATATGTCTTGGAGGTTGGATGAGATGAAGAAGTGGCCTCTACCTCGTTACGGCGGGGTAGGAGCGAGCCACTAGCTCGGAAGAAGTAGAAGGTGAGGTGATCACCTCGAGGTGCGGTGAAGAAGGCACCTCAAGGGGTGGAGGAGGAAGCTGGATCGGGTGAACAACCCTCATCTCCATCATCCTCATCATCCACGAAGATGGTCTCGGACTGCTTTAGTGAACCTGAGATATCGGGCCTAGTCCCCGGACTGGCCTCATCGAAGGTTACCTCATATGTTTCTTCCATTTTGCTAGACTCGCAGTTCCAGACTCTATAGGCCCGCGAAGAAGTCGAGTAGCCTAGAAAGAGTCCATCACAGAGCGTGACTCGAACTTATCTAGGTTCCCGGACTTGAGAAAAAACACACAACCAAACACGAAAATGGGAAACTTGGGCTTTTGGTATCTCAACTCATAAAGTGCGATGCAAGTGTGCTAGAAGAAAAACTACATTCGAAACATGGCGCGGTGGCTATAGCCTCACCCAAAACTTCAGCGATGTAGAGTACTCATCAAGCATCGTCTTGGCCATCTCGACCAAGTGCGATTCTTCCTCTCCACAGCGTCATTCTGGCGAGGGGCGTATGGAGAAGAAGGCGGTGCTCTACACTGTCTCACCAGAAACTCTCAAAGTAGAATTCTTGAACTCCGTGCCATTGTCCTGCGGATCGCTCGTAAGGCACACAGGCTCAGCGAAAGCCTCTTGAAAAGACCTCGGAAATGTGAAAGCGTCTCATCCTTCAAGGCTAAGAAAAACACCCAAGAGTACCTCGAATAGTCATCGACTACAACAAGAATGTACCACTTCCCTCTGCTTGTTGCACTTTCATTTGGTCCAAGCGTGTCCATATGGGCATTTGTCTTGGTGCATCGGTCATAATGCTTGTAATGGGAGGATGGGGCGGCAACCATCTTCTTGTGCGGCAAGGAGCACAAACTAGATCTTTGACCATCTTGAGTTTTGGCAAACCACGAATGAGGTCGTGACGCTAACTTTCGGGTCAAATGATCAAAACCGGTATGACCAAGTCTCCTATGCGGAAGGAAAGATCACGGGACTCGAAGCAACCAAACAGGAGAGAATCACGGAAGACTCAGAAAAATCAGCACGAAAGATCCTTCCAAAACGAGAAATCCTGCAAACCAGACTAGCCGAAGAATCAAGAATTTTGCAATTGTTTTCTTAAAACTCACATCAAAGTCGTCATCGGTGGTGAAAGCGGAAAGCAAATTGTCTGCGACTTACTAACCAAGGCAACATCTTTTAAAATAAATGAATCATTAATGCGCCTTGTACCTTTGGCGATTCTGCGCGGATGAAGCATCTCAAAGGTGATCGTCTCATCACACGGAGCACGGGCAGGAAGAAAACCAACGAGAATCTCCGGTCATGTGTCGTGAACACGGGTCTACAAATAAACTTTTCCCTTCCACCGTGAACACGAGTCAACAAAGAGTGAAGTCTCGATAATGGGGTAAATCAAGAGTGATTTTGGCACCCAATCTTGAGTAACACGTCGGCGAGATAAAGTAGTCAAGCACGGTGACCTCTATCTACCCTCGCTCTCCGTCGCTCAAGGAAGCGGAAGGTGCGTGAGCAGACACAGGCATTCTTGGATCCGGTTATGGGAGGCGAGTCGGGCATCGGCAACCCTTTGGTCACACGCGGGTGGCTGTCTCGATGGGAAAATGAGATCTACCCTCGGGGCGGCGGAAGTCACGATCGGGAGCAGCATGAGGGCGAAAACGAAAACTTCGGAAGAACCAAGTCCTCGATCTTTGCCGAAAGCTACCATGATGCAAGCCTAGACCTTGTCTTTGGTCTTGGGTGCACTCAAGGTGCAGGGCTGACCACGAATCTGCGTAAGAGACTCAACACGGTCTCTGCAGCGATCTTCTAACACGCTTGAAGCAATGGTCAATCGGATGTCCATCCTTCGGCGGAAGGTGCAATGATACTTGCCTTACGAGAGGCTAAAGTAGCATGAGATGGCCGCCGAGGAGGCGAAGGCTGCGGTGAATTCACCTTCTTTGTCGAAATCCCTTGGACAAAGCCTGCTGATTTAAATTGAACTTTCTTGTTCTTGGGCTTGACCTCGATCACACACTGACTACTGGTTTGAACACGACGGTGGATGCTTCCTCACATCCTCATGAAAATCATATCCTAGACCTTTATGGAATACGGAAATCTTAGGCGGTCTAGAATAAGGTTGAGCTTCTTCTTGCCTCCTACAAATTTCTCGAGTGTTCATAAGATCGACACTCCCGAAAAAGAAGTGCAAGAAGAGCGGGGAGAAGAAGAAGGAACAACGGGAGGAGAGGAAGAAGAACCAGCGAAGAAGAAGCGAATAGCACGTGCGTATTTTTCCTTATGCACGCCACCTCAACCTTGAGGGCTTCACAGGACACAGGGGCAGCCTAATCCTAGTCATTTGGTTCTCGTAACTCTTCCTAAACGTCTCTACCATGTCCTTATCCTTTTCCAACACTTGATCTGAAAGCACAAGAAGGATGTGATTTTCTAGAAGGTCCTTAGTTAGCTTCACATTTTCATCTAAGGCAATCAAATCAGATTTTAGTTTATTACAACTTTTGCATGGTGAGCTAACGGGATCCTTAGAAGCATCTTGAGCCATTTTCTTATTATCATCAACAAATTTTGAAAGCTGTTTGGAGGCAGATTCAAGTTCATGATAAGTTTGGGACAATTTGCACATGAAGTAATAGGCTCAAGTAGAGCGACTTGTAATTCAACAATTTTATGATCTGCCGTTTTAGGTTCATCTTCAAATTATTGCAACTTTCACAAATCTCGGGCGGATCGAGCAACATGGTGTAAAGACCTCTAAAAGCATTGTCCTTATCCTCACATGAGGTGCAAGAAATAGTCTCAACGATGAAGATGAAACATGAGCTATCCTACTCATCTCAAGCTCGGCAAGAAGACTAATGTTCTCCACCTTAACAATGTCTAGTTCGGAGGACAAACTATCATGCGAGGTCCTTAACTTCTCCATATCTCCAAGCAAAGCGGGGCATGTATCACATTCATCACGGGAGGAGCGGATATAAGTGAAGTAAGCTCGTGACAATCTATCTACTCCTTCTCCAACTCGCTACATCTAGCTCTAGATCTAGCATGAAATCCTCTAACTTAGAAAAGCTTCATTGAGTTGATCATAGGAGGGACATACCTCGTCGGGTCGGAGTAGAGCTCACTTGTCGTGATCTCGCCCTCAAGGGCCATGAAGCACATCTTGGGAGAAGTCGTTCCGCCATCCTTGGGCTTTTGGTCCCCGTCCGTCGTCGTCGCTCCATCCCTCCACCTCGGCCGAGGTCGAGGTCGTCGAAGGCGGTGAGGGCCGGTGGAAGAGCTTCTTGGCCTTCCCAAAGTTGCGGAACTTCTTCTTGCCTTGCATCAGTGGAGTCTTCTTGTTGCGGTTCTTGTCGGTGTAGTCGTTCTTGCAGAACCGTCGTAGTCGTTCTTGCCCTTCTCGACTTGGGCGGTTTGCGAATGTGGTTGGGGCCACCACACTCGAAGCAAATCACAGGACCTCCTCTTTTACCATCCCTCCTCCTCTTGTAGGCATGAGAAAATCTCACAGCTAGGAGGGCTAGGCTGTTCGTCATGGTGCTCTAGCGATCATCGGTTATGTCACGAAGCGACAAGGGAGAATCCACATATCGGCTCGCGAGAAGAAGATCGAGCGGGATCGGTGACTAATGCCATCGATTGTGACTTGACCAGGCGAGACTATGTCAATCTCGTGAGTCTTGAGGCGCGGTAAAGCGCATCAAGAGTCGGTCGAAGGTCCGTGGTATCCTTGATGGTAGTCACCTTCATCTCCCAAACCGAAGATCGAGTCAGAAAGCATTTGTCGGCGTTATCAGTCGAGTATGTGAGACCGAGCGGCTCGGAGGTTGCTCAAAATCTTGTGAAAGCGAGAAAAGCACTCATCAAGGGACTGCTTGACAAGCATCTCGAATTTGCTATATTCGCGCAGGCGGTCTGTCGAACCGTCTTGATCGGGTGGTGCCCTCATGGTATGCATCGAGGTCACCCGGATGTCGTGGCGGACGACGGTGAGAGATGCGATCAAATTAAACCTGCTCAATCCACGAATGATGATGTTCCTTGCCTTTGCATTTGCCTCAACATCGACCATATTCCGGCATTGATGTTCTCATCGGCGGGAACAATAAATTGGATTTTCACCTTCCGCGGATGGCATACCCACGAGGCCGGATGTATGTTTCCATTCGGCTCTTCGGAAGGGTAATCCGGGCCATCAAAGATGGGCGACGGTGGAATACTTATCTGTTGCCATAGCTCTTTGAGACCGGTTAAGATCTATGAAGAAGAGCTAGCAGGCTCGATACCAATGTAGGATCGGAAATGGCAGCAGAGGGGTGAATGGTGCCTTTTTAAATCTCCCTAAGTATCCAAGAAAAGCAAGCGCAAAGACTAGCTATTGGTAATTTGAAAAGACTTAAAAAAGTCACAAATCATACAAGCGTAGAAGGGCATTGTTCTTAGAAAGGAGTAGACACAAGCAAATTTTAGCCAACAAGGTGTGTATGGTCTGCTGAAATTAAAGAAACACATTTTCAACTATTTGCCGACCAAAGGCGCAAAGAGGGTGAGAAAGAATAGAGAAACGAGCAGGGACGATCTGTGACTGCTCCCCAAAAGATAACATCTTGCCAACAACTAAAGGATCAAGCACCTTTTATCGGCAAGAGAAAAACTGAACTAAATACTACATTGCGAAACTAGTTCTTCTTTGGACACCTTCTTCTTGGAAGAGCGAAAAAGCTAGCAAGGACTCACTGCGGTCCACAGCAGAACCAAGAATTGCTGCTTAGAACAAACGACACATGAAGAAGAATCGGCACCCATTGCTTTACGTGGACTCGGGGTAGAAACCCAAAGTATCCAAGCTGCTGCACAAGATCGGCACAGTGAATACCACAGCAAACACATTCAATCTTTCAGCAAAGGAAGAAATAAACAACAGTAAGAACTGTTTGGTGCAGTGGGAAATTAATTCGGCTCAGGGGGTAGAAACTTCGACCAAACACTCTGCTGCGAACAGAAAAAGAAATCAGCATCCACTGCTTGGCACACGAAGGAATTTCTTTGAGAGAGACACGATGAGAGAAAAGAGCGCTAGCGCAAGAAGTGCTTAGAAATGAGAATGCAGTGCAGATTTTTTAGGACGAATGTTGTTTAGAACAACCAACAACAACTTAGCTAAAGGCAGAGAAGAGGCTGCTGTCCAGGAGAAAGAACTAAGCTTGTATCAACGAAAACTTGCTGCCGAAAATAAAGTGCAGTTTTTCGGCTGAGACATTTCTACAACTGAAAAACATCTGCTCTTCAAAGAACCCAAAAATTAAATTGCTGTCCTTCAAAAAGGAAGCTAACTACTAGAAATCACAGAGAGGAGTTCGGCACAGGAGGAAGAACAACAACCTCTTCCTTGGTTTGTCGGCATAGGAATTGACACAGTGAGTCATGAAAGAGCACAGGGATTAAATCATCTCAAAGAAAAGGGCTTCTCAAATGATTCATGAAGAAGAGAAACAAACCAAAGAAAACATCTCAGATAAAATTAAATCCATGAAAGATTACAAAAGAAATGTTTACAAGTCTCTCAATCCATCTTCTCCTTCTCTATCCTCAAGAACACCAAGAGCCTCACATGCTTCTTGGGAGGAACACAACACACAAAGAGATAAAATGAGCTCTAAAACCCTAACTCACTCTATTGTGTCCTAAGGGGTATGCAGCCCACAACCTCTATTTATAGCCCTTGGCTAACGGGTCTCCAACCCGTTATGCTGGCTAAACCCTAACGGCGCCGTCTCCCGCTTGTGCGACCTTGCGAAATTCCGTTTCGCCCCTCACACCAGGAAGTTTCCGCTCCTTGTCTGCATGCGCCTCGCAACCACCTCGAGTCACGTCGTCTTGACACATCATGACCGTTCGACCTCGGCTCCACTGCGCCTAGTCAGGTCCACCGTGTCTCGCCACGACTCGACCTCGATGTCCTGCGACACACGGACAAGAAAACACGTCACATAGCACCGCTCGATACATGAGCAGCGTAAATAGCATAAACAAGATCAAACATGTCGCAATAAGCTTGATCAAAGTCCGAGAGCCCGTTGCACCAAGCAGCGTCGGGTCGAACAAACCGACTCAAACTCGACTTTTGAGAGCGGATGTCAATTACTCATCACTCACAATGGGATGACCTCCACATGGTCTCTCAGTATGATCCCTTATTCTTGGCCACCCACTTCTGCTTGCGAAGTATCTCTCCGTAGTTCAGCATCCCTAATAGCGGTTGTATGATGTCTATTAGGTCGAAAAGCATCCCAACAAAAAAGCTATCACATGCTATCTATTCGGTCAGAAAAGTTGGTACATGCTATCAACTCACTAAGAAAAGCTGGTACGTGTTGTCAAATCACTTAAAAAAGCTGCTGTGTGCTAGAAACTCACTGAGAAAAGTTTGTACGTGTTGCCAAATCACTGGAGAAAGCTGGTGCGTACTATGAACTCACTGAGAAAAGGTGGTACGTGTTATCAAATCACTCAGACAAGCTAATGCGTGTTGTTAAATCACTAAGAAAAGTGGTCGCATGCAACAAAATCATTGAGAGAACCTTTGCATTGTAGAATTGCACTAAACTCATCGGCAAATTCCATATGAGACTACTACAATGGGGACAAAGCATTAACAAGTACATATTTAAGTTCAACACTTGGGCATAAGCGCAAGGTTAGTGGAATAGATTTTCGATTTGCTCATATTGAAGAGCTAACACCAAAGCAGCGGATGGTTCAAGGGTTGCCTTTGCTGTTTCCTTTGTGGCAAAGCTAGTTACGAGGAATGTCGACTTGTCAGGGGTGTAAATGCGTTGTGCAAGTCATAATGCTATGGTGGCCGAGTGGGAACCGGTTCACTAAATAATTGAGTAGGCCCAATCTCTTGAGTGCTAAACATCTACTGCACCAAGTCCTCCGTGTAACCGCTGACATCCTGTGGTGGAAAACATGTTTTGTTAGGCTTCAAAAGGTAGAACTACAATGAAACTCGTAATGTATGCACCAGTGTCACTTGTTGCATAGACGATGAAACTCCTAGGTACTCTGGTTTGCGTTAGCCCACTGCAGCGAAGCTCGATGCTACATAGTCCACACCATACTGGTGGACTATGTAGCTATCATATGTCTGATCGTACCACTCATCATGCTGCAGGAGGTGCGGGTGGTCCGTCAGTGCGTAAGTATCATATTACACCTCGCAGTCTTGGATAGTCGAGTCAACGTTGCTGCCTAGGATGTCATGTGTGTCAGTCTGACTATGTGACGAGGACAGAAGTAGAGTGGTGCGTCATCCCCCTTCCCCAGCGAGGGAGGTCTAGGGTTGGGCCGCCTCCACGATGAAGACATAAGTAGAGTATGTCGGCGCAAATATCCTGCATGAGGATGATATGTCTGAAGAACAACAAAAAGGTATCATGCAGATTGTAGCAAAATATGAAATTCTAAAACACGAGTAGTCTTGTTGTGCGGGCCAGGAGCAGACCAGAGGCTAGGCGGTACACTGATGAGCTAGGATGTGTGGACGAAGCTACCAACGGATGATGTTGTGTCTCGTCATTCCTAGGATAAACACTCGCTAGGACTACCGTAGTTGATGGCCCCTAGTGCATGTTTGATATTCTCGTACATGTTGTGGACGGACCCTGATAGTCGTTCAATTGTGCTTGAGCATCCGCGGCGTAGTACGACTCCACCCTCGAATAAAACACGGTCTTGGCGTGGCGATCGCCTACAATGACAGATGAAATAGCTCAGTCATGTATGCATCAACAACAAGATACAAATACGAACTTTAAATCTTTTACCATTTCATCATGCTGTGCTACACAATGTCGGTCCAGGTCCAATGCCAACCTGTCGGTGTGCGTGGGCTGTGGGCTGTGTAGGGAGACACGTTAGTTTGCAATGGGTTTGCGCCACGTACCACTCCAAGTATGCAGAGTACGTGTTTGGGTCGTACGACCGCCGCTCCTACTCAATCTATGTCATCGCCAACTACTCCCAGGCCATGGTCCACGTCACCAGTGTCACCCTTCAATTATCTCTGCTCCATCTTTTCTTTGTTTGCCTGCAGAAAAAGGTGGGGGTACACAACTGTTATTTCAATGGGGAAATAAAGAAGACGTGAATGGTGTGTAACAAACTGTACAAAATGAGGTAACAAATAAATTTACTTACATGTGAATGTGGCTAGGTAGTGGATAACTCGGTGCTGGTGGCACCTGCTAGTGAAGTCTGAACTATCTCATGACTCGTTGTGGGGCGTAGGGCTCCACCATATGGGAGAAGACAAGGTGGTAAGTTGTCAGCTAGTACCCCTGTCCTACTCACATTGCTTTAACAGTCCGCAAGGCACTGTCTCAGAGATGAACTCTACGGTCCACACCATCTACACAATGCTACCCTCATGAAAGGTCTCAAACACGTTGTGGAAATCTAGGTACACTCACCGTGGTCTCTCTCTAGACCATCCTAGCTCGCTGGCAATCTAACGAGTACCCATATTGAGTCTGTCCAATGGATCATTGCCATTGTGATCACCGTAGAACTGTGCCTCCAACTGGTACGGGTGCACCTACACCCAAAAGCACCTACACCTCCAACCAACAAAAAAGTAATTCCATGATCACAGTTGCAACAAGATGTTGTAGACTGCGAAGTTTGGCTCGCTAGTAGCAGGCTGCGAGCCATCGTACAAACCCCTGTAGGTCCTGCACAGAACAATCAAGCCCCAGCTGTACAATGGGACCTCATCAGGCTCAGTGTTGGCCTGGGACTCAGCGATGTTGATGTAACTGGGGTACCCAATCTTCTTGAGTTATAGGAAATAGGACCCATCTGAACACGAAGGGCAAATAATCCACTACATGGGACCTCACAACATGCGGGCATGTGCATTGGGCATTGCTTGTACCATTGCAGCCACGAATGTGGCACTCTATGGATCCTGTTCGGAATGGGATGACCAAACCGATGCAGCAAACGTGCCTTTCAATCGGCTGATCTGGGGGATGAAACCATGGGACAACCCCATAGTGGTAGGCTAGTAAGGTACATAACATCCTACAGGGTAATGGTCATCTCCCCCATAGAAAGTGAAATGTGTGGGCCTTGACCTCCACTAGTCAATGAGTGCGAGATAGAAGTAGTGAGTCCAATGCGAATGATGGCCCAATGTGCATCATCCTCGCTATGGGAAGCAACACGGCGTAGTAGAACTAGAACGTAGTGATCATCGAGAGGCTGGTCCTTCCTAAGCTCCCTGGAGAACAAAGGGGGCGGTCAGTCTCCACTTGACTATGCCCAACAATGATGATGTCCATCCTAAGATGGTCCGACAATGTACTATGCACCTAATCGTCTATGACCATTCCACTGTCTGAGAAAATAATGCATCGATGTCCAACGATGACAAATACAACCGATCATAACAGAGAATAATCACGCACATGAACATAGCGGAGATAACAATTATGCCCTCTTGCCATGTGCTTAGTACATACATGAGACTAACATACATATTTCACGAATAGAGCACGCATGCAGGAACACTAAAAATAATGATGCATATTTCTTCAGCTATTTACAAAAAAAGGTCAATATGCCTAAATGCATGTATACAGTGTCAAGACCCGAATATGCAAATTCGAACTCTCTTGTGTATTCTACACTAGTCTAGGATCACGTTAGTGCACACAGTGAAAACATAGATGAAATATCAACGATAGTCACTATTAACTAAGTGATGAGGACATCACTGTCACACAATCACCTCCAGTGGCACACACACCTGTAGTTGAGTCTACTAAAATTCAAGAATCAGCTAGTATACAAGGTCCAATAACATGAGCGCGTGCACGTCGCCTTGGACAACATGCGAATTTGTTTCTTGGGCAAATTAATTATTTAATTGCAGAACAAATGATATTACCTAATAAATATTGTTTACTTGTTACTACATGTGAAGAAATTTTCGGAGAAGTTGTTGATCAAGATTTGGCCAAGGCCCAGCTCCGATTGTAAGTGGCTGAGTTCATTGATTGCTGACAAATACCTCTAATTATCAGCGTGATGAAGGCCAACATGTAATGTTCCAACATGCATAATACATATGTATGGAAAGATAATTAAGTCTACTATCACCTCCAACAAACTGGTCATCATTTCGACTTCCCAATTAGGAGTGATGACTGTTTTAGTAAGGGACTACCGAGAAGACAAAGGCCTGTGAGCAGATTGTTGGAATTCCTAGCATCATGAAGGCCAACCTGTAATGTTTTAGTATGCATAATACATATGGATGGAAATATAATTAAGTCTACTGTCACCTCCAATAAACGGCTTGTCATTTGGACTTCCCAATAAAGAGTTATGACTGTTTTAGTAAGGGCTGCATAGAAGATGAAAGGATGCGCGAACAGGCTGTTGGATGACCTTTGGGTTGGCTTATCTTCAAGTCTTTTCTCAAGAACTTTCACTCCTAACTAGGAGGTTTGTTCCTAGTATAAATACCTCTGATGTTTCTACTAAGGGGAGACTTGATTCTTGTTTGCATGATGGCTACTAGCTACTGTAAAACAATTGGGTCTCATCAATATTTCATCTTCGAGTGAAATTCTTCCACTGTTGCTCTTGCGTCTTCTCTTGGATTTTCTAGAGCTGTTCTTCGTGAACAGGCCAATTGTATTGACACGGTTGGTAACCAATCGAGAAGCGATGTAGAGATTGCGAGGTTCTTTGGTCACGATCGGATCGTGGTTAGCCTCCCCTTCGTCAACGTCGCAACTCAAGTTACCAGATTTCTCCTACGATGGAAGATCGGACCAATTCACATGCACGCATCTTAAATCAAGGTGTGTGCATATCACTAAGAAGGCGTAAATATTAGTAATTATCGAGTTCACGATCTTATGGCCAAGTTTATAGATAATAGTCTTAAGGGCTTAGCAAAATCTAGCAGTGAAAAATAAACATCAACATAGCGGCCATTCGACATGCCCATAGGAAATTGATTGGAAAGTGAACTCCTATTCTATGAAGATGTCAGTACTCCTCCTCCTCTATTACCTCATGCGAAATGGTTCTCCTTCAACAAGCGAGCAATAAAGGATGTGGCCGTGAGTACATAGAGTACTCGACAAGTTGTTTATACAAGATGCAATACATAATGATGCAAGGCATACCAAATGATGGTTGAGTGGTTATTTTGTAGAAATCAACAATTTAGAATAAATACAATGTATAGATTGAAAGTGACTTTACAAATGATTAATAAGTAAATAATCAAAGGAATTGAGTAAAAAACAAGTGAATAGACCATTCAACCAATGAACCATCCATGAACTAACCATTCACGTAATGAACCACCAGTAAACTAACCATTTACTTTCCAAACTTAACCCAACCAGATTTTTATGAAATCTTTACCCCTTGGATGAAATCACTAAGCATTATTTATAACCGAGAGATATGGCTATTTGAATAGTTTTACACTCTATAGAGGCTACACAACTTTACCCACATGATATGATCAATTTGTAATGTCTACGCAACAACATGCTTCCTTAGGCATGTCGACCAAGAAAGATCACAACAACGCCTTTACAATGCTCAACCTTAATCCAATTCCATCCGCTAAGGTTTCGCTACTGAGTAGTCTTCAACCTAGTTGGTAAAAGCACCCTTGTGCCAATGTAAGACAATGGTTGCAACCACACCCATATTCATTTCAATGGCAGAATCAAAGTTGAAATATCACAAATTAGTTTGCCAGGTCCATCCCATACTGGACATGTGGTTGCACAGTAAGGCTCAGATCAATGGCGTACAAAGTTAAGTATTTAGACATTACCCAAACGAGGCATTCACATCCCAAAAGTGCTGACCATACTTCCCCTTTCTTGCACGATCGATCGTCTAAGTGAAAACCATTTTATATAACTAACATCAATGACACTACCTATGTCATGGTATAAAGTTTTATAAGCGTGGCTAACCACCACGACTCAATATGTCATTTAATCAAAATTAATTAATTAATCAACATGTGATGATGAGCCCAACGTATTATAAGAATGGCTAAGCATAATACACATACAACCCAAGTAGATATTAGTATTACATCACTGGATAATTACCCATCCTATGGTAATAATAGAATCATGGCATCCAAATTATCAATTGAAGAATTAATCAAATTTGGTCATAACTACCAGTTACAAGGGTTTGTATTAAATTATCAATGCATGATAATTTAAAGCAAAATAATAAATAATAGATTTAAAACAATAGATTTAACATGATCAAAGGTCACAACTTGCCTTAGCTTTACTCATTTATCAATTCTTGAACTTCAAATCTTGTACGCTTCTTGAAGATATTATCTAACGAGAGAAAGCAAATAAAACACAAATAAATTCAAATAAAATCCAAAAACTACAAAACTAGAACCAAAAGATAGAACTCAATTTTATACAATTTAGGAAAAAATTGGGTTAACAGGAGTTCGGATGGAGGAGAACATGCTCTCATAAGATTAATCGGCTAGGAAAATACTGGGAAATAGCATAGCAGAGAGAAATCTATGGCTAACAGGTGGGTCCATGAATTATTTGGGATTTTTCAAAACAAAATTAATTCTGGAAAATTGGATTAGAGGTGACATGTGGGCCTTTGGTCCATAGGCAGTCCATAAGCGGTTGGGTTCATGGTGGGTGGAGTTATGCTAGGGCTGACGAGGGATGATATGTGGCATGACATGTGTGGGACGAAATGGCGACGGAGGGGGTGAATGTCGTTCTCTTGAAAATCGCCCAAGAGCAACTCACTTTGAAAATTAATTCTCTGAAGGCGGGCATGCTATACTAAAAAATTCAGCATAAATCAGAGAGTAATCAGTAAAAATTTCAGCTAAAAATAATACCATTTGATCTGCATGCAAAATGGAGGAAAATCAGAAAAAGAATAAAAAGAAAAAGCACTAAGGAACAAGAAGCTACTGCATGCTTGCCGAGAGAGAGAGAGAGAGAAAGAAAGTAATCCAGTGAGCAAATAAGGTCCAAAGTAATTGAAGCTCTACTTGAAAGGTGATCAATACTTTTGCAATATGAAGCAGAACTACGAGTCTTAACGGAGAGGCTGATCGGAGCTTCACAAATAAATTGTCTGAAAAGATCACCAAGTGTGTGGTGTCTAAAACTTAAAAGCCCAACTTGCTTGTGAGAGCAGTCGGAGGAGATTTCACAAGGCTGGCGAAAGACTCACAAAGCTGCTATGATGGCGGAAATAGAGTGCGAGACACAAGAGAAAAGCGCAAGCTGAAAATCGAGATTGAGCAGCCAGATATCAGATAAGCATAAATTTCAGAGATGAAAATTGACTGCTACCGAGAGTTGTTTTTCAGACTGAAAAGCATGAACCCAAATGCTGAGAATAGAGGCACATTACTCAATTTTTCTGCTTAGAAACAAGGGTGCAGGAAGACAAAATACATGCAGCATGGCTAAGAACACGAAGGTCTGTACAGACCCGAAAATAGAGAAGTGCAGCTGAAAAGGAGAACACAATAATTACTGTGCAGCAGAACCAAAAGACAAAGAATGAAGATTAAATGCTGCTCTTCTTAGAAAAATATTTGGACTGCAAACTAAAGAGGGATAAAAACCTCGGGAGAAGAGATTTCACAGAGACTCGGTCAGCGAGAACACGATATTGAGAAAAGATCTGAGGCAGCACCAAAATCCAAATTCCTCTCCAATTCTTGAATCTTTGCCCATGAAACTATGTGAATAGCTACTTAATACCTTCGGGACTTAAGATACCAAGTTTCATTACATCTCAAGAAGGAATCAAAATCTAGCTCAAACCCTAGGAACCAAGAACAAGAACAAGGCAAGAACAGAGGAGGCTGAGAGATGAAATCTGAAATTAAAATTGATTTGCTCTTGGAATTAGCTAACCAAATGGGTTTTGAGCATCTCCCATGTCATAGCAACCCATTTTGGTCATTTCCATCAAGAAACAACAAGAAATCAAAAATCTCAAGAAATCAAGAAAATATGCATCGAAGCAAGCGAGCAAACGAGAGAATTCTATGAGCATAGAGATTACATAAGGGTTCCCATATGCAAATACGTTAGCACAAGAGAAAAGATTACATCAGGAATCAACTCTCTCCTCACTCCACCATCTCAAGAACTCATCTCATCACCTCTCACCAACACATACTGGGAGACAGCAGTACACACGCTGGGGAGACAAGCTCTGTTCTCTTCACCTACTCTCCAACAAGAAAGAGAAAAGGAGAAAACAACCTCCAAAAGCAAAAGCAAACCCTAACTCTCTCCTAAAGTCATTGAATGGGTGAGGGGATATGCAGCCCCCAACTCCTATTTATAGCCTTGGCTAACGGGTCTCGCCCGTTCGCCCGCTAAGTCAACAGCGCTTGTTCCGTTTTGCGGTTTTGCGAAATTCCGTTTCGCCCCTCTGCACTGCCAGGAAGCTTCGCGCTCCTTGCCTCGCGCCTCGCAACCACCTCGAGTCCACGTCGTCTTGACCGTCCCGGCCGTTCGACCTCGGCGCCACTGCGCTTAGTCCGGTCACCTCGTGTCTCATAGCGACTCCGCCTCGGCGATCACAGCCAGCCACGGACAAGAAAACACGTCAAATAGCACCGCTCGATACATGAAAGCGTAAATAGAGATCAAATCTGTCGAGTCATCAGAATATGCAACCTTAACCCATACGACTAGGTTTGACCAAGTCCGGCCGAGTCCGTTCGCCACATAGCGTCTAGGTCCGAACAAACCGACTCAAACTCGACTTTTAAGTAGCGGCGTCAATTACTCATCATACACAACGGGATGAACTCCACATGGTCTCTCAATCTCCCCCTTGATGAGTATATTGACAAACCCAGAAAAAACATGAAGTTGAGTTTGAAGAGTCCAACATGGTCCAAAGAAGGAAATGAAACTCATGACCATATCGTGAAGGAATCATTAGAGCAACTCAAGAAAGAGTAAATTGTTCTACAAGCTCTAGATTCCCAAAGACTTTTCTCCAATCTATTCTCCCCTTTTGGCAATAAGCATCAAGAATGCAAAAGAGAATAAGTCATGATGATGGATGAAATGGTGAAATTTGTTTATTCTAAGCATTTAGAGCCATGAGAATTATCCATAATGACCATAATGTATTACACTAAGCCATAACTTAATGAAAAGCTATCTAGATCATGACAAAATTTGTATAAGCCAGCTAGAAGCTAATAGATGACAATATGAGTTTTAGTGCATTTTATGAACATGTCAAGTCATCAGTAAGTAAAGTCTAGCTAGAGACATCCAAGGATGATGCAAGCCATGTCAACCAAGCTAAGCGGAACCAAGAATCTAATATCGAGTCCAAATAGAGTGTTATATCCTCAAGAGTGAAACAATGGTTCAAGTACTTGATTCTTTTGATAGCTCAATCAAATTGAGCACAAGTGATATTTTTCTTTTGAAGCTTATGGTTGTTTTCAACCACTATTTTTATCATGTGCTAGATCTCAAGCCATCTGCGACTACTCAAGCAAAAAGCTTAAGAAGATAGTCTAGGTCATCCAAAACTCCCCAAGTTCATGCCTAGTGCAATGGCAAGCCGTCTCGTGAGAAAGAATTGGTGAGATCGGTTTTCGCATGAGAAGAGATCTTTTTGTCTCTATTTTTTTAACAAGTTGTACTAACTCATGTTACATCAAGAGTTTAAGACAGCTCACAACAAGGCTCAAAAGAGATTCAACGTTCAACTCAGTCTATTTGACATGGCATGAATCATAAAAGGACAGCTCAAGAAAGACTAAACTCAAGTGCTAATCGTGACAAGTTTTTAATTCAAATTGAGCAAATTTAGTTAACTCATCATGGCAAAAGCTAGTCTACACATATGAAGTCATGATAAATCTAGCAATTAAGCATAAATCATGGCAAGATGTAAATCATCATAAGCATGTCATAACGGATAATAATCAAGGCTCAATGTATTTATATTACAATGCGAGAATGACATGCGGAAAATCCGACTCCCCTCAACAAGTGATGCGACTTTTAGTTCAAGTTGAGTTAAGTCAATATTACATTCGAAACTCCCAAATGAACTCCCCACAGACCAAAGCAATAAAATCGAGAAGGCGGCAAAGAAAGCAGTGATCCTTAAAGCATAGATAAGATATAGAGGATACTATGGCTCAGACTGACTCTCATCTACCCCATATGACTCTAGGACTAATAGTGTGGTAAAACACACACTAGAGAGCAAACACGTACCTGTCTGCAGAAGGTGGCCGACCCTCGCTAAATCGCAAGAAGTGAGTGAGCTCAATCTAGTGAGATAAGAAAGCACTAATAGAGCATCACGAAAGCATAAGATAAGAGTAAAAGTCTAAGCAACTAGACAAAGAACCACTCTAACCTATCTTGGAATGACTAAACACAATGCACCCATATGCAAATGCGATGCAACGATAATGAGACGAAGCATAATTAATATGATAAACGATGAAAGCACAAGCTCCCCTCACAACAGTCCATAAGGACAAACCACCCCAAGCTCTCCCATGAGTGAAAACCTCGAGCCATCCAAAGGCTTGGTAAAGATGTCGATAATGGTGGTCACCCTCCTGGCGGAGCATGATGTCACCCTTCTCCACATGGTTTCTAAGGAAGTGAAAGCGAATGTCGATATGCTTGGTCCGAGAATGCTGCACTAAGTTCTTAGCAATGTTAATTGCGAAGTGTTATCACAAAGGGTGGAACAACGTCGATAACTAACCCAAAGTCCCGAGGTCGAGACCATCAAAGCACTTGGCTACGACAACTAGGCTGCGACAGCGTGCTCGGCCTCTGCGGTGGTACATGCAACAGGGCTGCTTCCTCGAGGACCGGAAGCGAGAGAAGTGCCAATGAATTGGCGGTGCCGAGTGCTCTTCTGTCTATCCTCTGACCCGGCAAAGTGCGCATCCGAATAGGCTCTTAGGGAAAGACAGGATGAGGAAGAGTACCAGATACCATAGTCAATGGTAGCTCGAAGGTAATGGATTGCGCGAAGGCTACGATAGCAGAAAACAAAACTTTTCTACCGCGCACACAAGAACATCATGCTTAAGGAGGGATCATGGATCGTTACCACTAGGCCTTGTGCAGTGAAGAAGAGTTGGAGAAGCGGAGTCAACCACGCGTTGAGGTAGTAGTGGAAGTAGTCGATCGTCCGAACCGATCGTCTCCTCACGCGATCAACCACACCACGAGCGGATCAATCGTAGATTGATGCCGATCAGCGCTGCAATGGCGGCGCCTCCACCGGTATCCACACGTCCGGGTGGGCAGCGATCGCGAGTGTACCGGCCTCGCGGCGACTAGGGTTTGGCTCGGGAGGTGGCGGCGAGGTTTAGCTCGGGATTATCGGATCGTTCCCTCAGCCTCGCCTCCATATATAGACCTCCTCACTTGGGCCTCGTGGACCGAGGCCCAATAGGGTCTATCAGGATCTTTATCCGAATTGAGCCCATATCAGAATCACATTCGAATTAGTGTTCCAACCCGTTAAGTGTGCGACCACAGCAGGTTCACGTATACTTGGTGCGACCGAAACACCTTCCGGTCACCGTGTTAATAGCGGCCTCTAGTAAGACATATTAACCCCAAAGTATACGTAAAGATCATATCGGTGAACTGTAATGTTCTCATGTACTAATCCCTTTGCCTCACGATATAGATTAAGCTCAAGGCGAGACACTGTGTCATCCTCTTAATAGCTCAATCACTCTCTCGATTCGTGATGGATTATAAACTCGTGATTGACTCCTCAATCACCTTGGCATGGCCATGCACTTTCATAATCCATTACATCGAGGGGCCGAGATATCTCTCCCATAAGGAGGGCAAATTCTATCTTGATCATTCATCCCACTACATGTTTCATGGCAAACCCAAAGACTACTTTTATGACTACCCGATTCACGGAGTAGTGTTTAGTAGTCCCAAAGTAGCTACTACGCATCTTTGGGAATCATGATGATCTCAAGTCTAAGGATTCCACATAAACACTACTTGAGACCAGCGATGACACATGGAATCTGCGGTGTCTCATGGCGGGTCTATCAACATATGTTCACTAACACATGTCCATATTATTGATTTGGTATCTCCATACCATGATCCATGAGACATGATCATCAATCAATACATATGCTGATCTTTGAATCATATTTGTTTCTCATATGAAATATAATCAGGGATCATTTAGAAATAGCAACATTTTGGCATTAAGAATCTCATGAATAAGTCACATACTCATTGATCAATAATGATAATGTCTATTTCAAGGAACAAAGCAACGTATCATAAACATAGTATGTGATATATTCAACATCTCCATGTTGCCTCTAGGGCATATCACCAACAGAAGGTGCAGAAGAATCGCTTCACCTTTGGCGGTGAGATCTGCAGTGAAGCACGAAGCAGAGCACAAAGACACTGAGAGAAGTGTATGTCGGTCTCGGCGTTGAGGTACAAGAGGGAACCGATCATACTTCGATACTCCTTTTGATCAACTGGCTCTCCGTCTTCATTTGGGTCGAGTGGAATTGATGTAGCCATAGGAGTGGACACCGGCTTCCCATCACTCATGTCGAGCGCTTGAGGAGGTCTCGAGTGTGCCTTGCCACGATGCAAGAAGGTACCCTCCAGTGCCTTAATTTGGAAACCAAGGAAGAAACTCAACTCGCCCATCATGCTCATCTCAAATTCCGAGCTCATGACATCGGGCGGGAAGCGAGAGCATGTGAGGGCCGCCAAAGATGATGTCATCCACATAAATCAGACTGACGAAAGTCGGTGCCAATGCGGATGAACAAGGTCTTATCGACTTTACCCATTTCGAAAGCATGACTCAACAGATAGGATTTGAGCCTCTCATACCAAGCTCTGGGGGCCTGTTTAAGTCCATACAAAGCTTTGGAAAGCCTGTAGACATGGTTTGGGTATTTGGGGTTTTCGAAACCAGGAGGCTGTCTCACATAGACTTCTTCCTCAATGAAGCCATTGAGAAAGGCACTTTTGACGTCCATCTGGTAAAGCTTGAAACCTTTAGAAGCTGCGAAGGCAAGCGAGTCGATGGCCTCAAGGCGAGCTACGAGGGCAAGGTCTCCTCGAAATCCGGACCCTCA